>CM075783.1:47582541-47590041 GCA_037974665.1 Ehretia macrophylla
AAATGTGTCCAAATCTGGAAGTCTGGAAAAAATGAAGATGCACTGACCTTGTGGAACAAACAAGTTTTGACTTAGTAAATGATGTTCAAAATGCATGAAATTTGGTGTGCTGATATTTTTTTCAGTTCTGGATATTTTTGTCAGAAATGGACTAAAGCTAAATCTGACCCTAAGGACCTCAAAAACGTCAATTATTAAAATGTGTTCAAATCTGGACAGTTTTGTGCTATCCCACTTTTTCGGCTATAACTATTGATCCCGAACTCCAAATGATTCAAGGTTTGTTTTTGATTTTAGTTCACTTCTTAAGCTTTAATTTGACATCTTATTTACTGGAATTGGAGATTGTTTGCTTGACTTGATGATTGTGAGAAAACAGCCTATTGCAGTGAGGGTTTCATTTAGTTATATGCTTAGAAAATTGTTGTAACTTCTCTTGTGGTATTAATTGTTTTGGATTGTGGCATTGGGATGTTATGTGGACTGTTTTGAGTACTTGGGGGTGTTGGATTAATTGATGCTTGGCTTGAGATTGATTTGAGTGGACTCGGGGCATAATCGCACGGGTAAGCACGAAATAGAAACCCTAACAACTAGGTAAACATGCTAAGTGTTGATCCTTTGAATATTGGGTGTAATTATATGTTTAGTAGGCTGCCCGTAGTTGCCTTATATCCCTAAATGTGATTTTGATTTGTTGCACGTTGACAAATAGGCCTTTCTTGCATCCGAACCATGTAGATTATTGTTGCATGTTGAATAACCTTATTATTTGATTACATGGACGTTGAAATGAGTTTTATGACTTGAACTACGTGCATTACATGGCTGCCCGTTTAATGCTCATATAACTCCATATGCTTTTCAAGTGAAATTACTTGTCTATTTGTGCCTCGCTTGTTTACTTGTCAATGTGCAATCTTATGACTATCCGGAGGCAACCTACTTTGTTGTCCTCCTAATGTGATATATTAAATGTCATAAATGTGCATTGCATACAAGGTTGCAACCTTTCATTCTGGCATGGTAGCGATCACGCACACCGGGTGGCATCAGGCTTGCCAGTGCACCCGTGACTACTATGGTACCAATTCCCTCTCTCGCTTGGGGGCTAGACTTCCTCGAAGAGTTGGGTCGTAGGTTTCGGGGTACATCCGAAGTACACCCACTTTGCGTGTTAAGGGGATGATTTGAAGTCGGCCGCAACCACTGAGAGCAAAAGCTCACCGTATCCTTTTACTATATGTATAAGTACTCTCGCTTGGTTCCTGGAGAACCTCGGGGAGGAAAGACTGGTAATTGCGTTCCTTTACTTTATAATATTGTTATATACTTAATTGTATTATATTTATGCTTGCAAAAGGATTTTCATAAGTTGAATCGAAAAATGAGTTTCAAAACCTATTTCTCGTTCCCCCTCACTGAGTTCATAAGGACTCACCCTCTTTTATCATCTCAGATGAAGAAGATCAAGAACAGGTACCTGAGGACGATGTGCCTAACGATTATTCCTTAGAGTGATTGCCTGTCCTATGTGCCTTGCGTGATTATGGCTATTTGTGAACTATGCTACTTGAAGACTATTTCTTTTGATGTTGCTTGATGTGTAATGTAAAAGACCCCCGTTGTAATTTGGGGTCTAATTTTGGGTTGTACTGATATTAACTAGACAGACACTAGACACTACTATGGTTATTTTGCTATTATTACTGCTAGTATCTATAATAGGATCGTGAAGTATTAGGCAACGGCTAAGTAAAATGAACCAATCAAATCTTAAGCAGGTACTCGTTGTTAAGCAAAGATCAACAGACACTTTCATAACGAGAATAAACAAATAAACGAGACATAGTATTATGCTAGGTTAATAATCAACGCGTCATCGAGATAATTAGTAGCCGTTTCAATTGATGGTAAATAGTAATCCTAGTTGGAAATGAAATTGAGATTGAAAAAAAAATTGAGGCGTTTAGAGAATTAGGCCAAACCAAAGAGCCCAATTACAGCCGTTATGCTGCCGGTTTTCTGGAAAATTTTGGAGTTTAGGCTAAAACATTAAGTGTTAAATCTTCATAAACGATTAAGTGTGTGATGTGACCTGAATGTTTAGATCACACCCTAGTCTAACCTTATAGGCCGGATTGGGGCGTAACAATGTATATGTAGACCATTGGAATATAGGCAGGTTTTATTCTTATGTCATTAATTTTTTTTTAACTCAAATTAAACTTCAAACCATCAGGCTCCTTACTTCAGAATTTGTTTCATTGTTCCTATAATCAATTCCTATAATTAGCTTGTGGATTAAAAAAAAAAAAACAACAAAGAAGAAATAGAGATGGTAATTTTTAATGTGCATCTAAAGTGGTTTGAATCCTTGACCTCTACAAGAAAAAAGACACTTAAAGTTGCTTGCTAAACCGCTAAAGCCACATAATATGTTGACATAAGTAGCTAATAAGAATGTATATGTAGACGATTGAAATATAGGCAGGTTAAAAAGTTTCGTCACGATGGTGCGCCCATGCCGCACGAAGGTGCACGTATGGTGCGCCCATGCCGCACTATGGTGCGCGCATCGGGCGCGTATGCCGCACGATGGTGCGCGCATGGGGCGCCCATGCCGCACGATGGTACGCGCATGGGGTGCCCATGCCACACGAAGGTACGAGCATGGTGCTCCCATGCCGTACGATGGTGCACGCATCTGGCGCACATGCCGCATGATGGTGCTTGCATGTGGCCCATATGCCGCACAATAGTGCGCGAATGGGGCGCCCAAGCCGCACGATAGTGCGTGCATGGGGCGCCTATGCAGCACGATAGTGCGCGCATGTGGCCCGCATGCCGCATGATGGTGCGCGCATGGGGCGCCCATGCCGCACGAAGGTGCGCGCATGCTACGCCCATGCCATACTATGGTACGTGCATCGGGCGCCCATGCAGCTCGATGGTGCGCGCATGTGGCCCATATGCTGCACGAAGGTGCGCGCATGGGGCACCCGTGCCGCACGATGGTGCGCGCAAGTGGCGCGCGCGGGGCACTGTTGGGGCACGGTTGGGGCACTGTTGGGGCACGGCTGGGGCACTATTGGGGCACGACTAGGGAACGGTGGGGGTATACTTGGGGGATGTTGGGGGACGGCTTTGGCACTAGTAGGGGACGTTGGGCACGATGGGCAATGTTATGCATTCGGGGGAATTAGGCATGCGAAATGTATTATGACACGAATGTAGACATTGATATTCTTGTACAAGTGGTTTCCGAATCTACGAAGTAGTCTTAGCCTTTGCCTTGTTCGACAAACAGTTCGTCACATTTGTGAGGCGAAATAGATTAATCAGTTTCCTAATCCATCCAAAACAAATTGTAACGCCAAATATCATGTAAACTAATTAATTTTTGAATTAATATAAATTTTCTTGAATTTTCTAGTATTTTTTGTAATTTTTAAATATTAAAAATTAATTTTTTGAAAAAAAAAATTTTGCATATCATTTGACAAATTAATGTATGAACTAATATAATTTTTTTTGAATTTTCTACAATTTTTTTTTATTTTTCCCTACTTTTCATAATTATTAAATATTAAAAAAAAATTTTCAAAATTTTTTTTTTGAAGCATTTGGATAACATATGATAACAATAAGGAGCAAGTTGGGTACGAAGATCATGCCATATGGGGTCTTTTATAGTGTAAAACACCCATTATGAATCTCTGGCAAAATATACGCTACTGCTGTCACTTGGGTTTTTGCATCTAAATGTATTATAGGGAGGTATGTGGTGTCAAGCCTCTTGGTCGAGGGCCATGTGGGGGGACGTAGTGGGCACTTCGTGGCACATTGTGGGCTATATCGTGGGCTATATTGTGGGTGGGAATGCCTACCAAGTGAATCACGCCGAGGTATTGCGTTGTATACCCGTGCGTTGGGGCCGTGCCACCCCCGCCCCGTGTCCCCCAGCATGTCCCTCGGCGCGGCACCAGGATGGCTAATGAGGAACGTGGTGGCTTCCCTAGCCCCTCATTATCCATCTTGGTGCCGCAACACCATTGACGTCATTGGGATGGCTAATGAGGGGGCGAGTGGTTGCCCAAGCAAAAAACTAGCCATCCCCGTGTCGCCGGCTAGGTACACGTTGGGGGACATTCCCGTCCCCCGATGTGTCGTTGGGCCTGCGCGATGCGCGAATTGCCTAGCACACGAAGCCATAGTCGTTGCCGAGTGGATGCGCGTGGCCGTGGTCTAGTGTTGTGGTGATCCAAGCACCGCATAGGCTTGGGTGGCTCTTGGGGGACGGTGGGGGCAACCATGATGCACAAATTGCCTAGCACACGTGGCATTGGCTTTCGTTAAGCAACGACGCGAGTGTTGCAATGAGACGATTGCTAATGCTTCAATGTCGTGGTGATCCAAGCACCATGCGGCCTTGAAGCTGTCCCCCGGTAGGTTTTGACGTGCCTGTGAGATACGCGAATCGCCTAGCACACAACGCCATGGTTCTCGCTGAGTCGTAATATGACGGACGTGGTCTAGTGTCGTGGCGATTCAAGCACCGTGTGGGCAGGAAGGTAGTTTGCTCGTCCCGTTCCGTGTATACGGGGGGATGGTGGGGGGGCATGCATGACGCACGAATCATCTAGCACATGTGGCATTGGATTTTGTGAAGCAACGACGCGAGCGTTACGATGAGACGATTACTGATGCTTCAATGTCGTGGCGATCCAAGCACCATGCGACCTTGAAGCCGTCCCCCGGTTGGTTTCGACAGGCCTGTGCGATGCGCGAATTGCCTAGCACAGGACACCATGGTCCTCGCTGAGTCGTAATGCGACGGACGTGGTCTAGTGTGGTGGCATTCCATGCACCGCGTGGGCAGATAGGTAGTTTGCTTGTCCTATTCCATGAATACAGGTGCATACAGGGGGACGGTGGGGGGCATGTGTTATTCGCGAATCGCTTAGCACATGTGACATTGGCTTTCGTTAAGCAACGACGTGAGCGTTTTGATGAGACAATTGCTGATGCTTCAATGTCGTGGCGATCCAAGCACCATGCGGCCTTGAAGTCGTCCCCCAGCTGTTTCCGACGGGCCTGTGTGATGCGCGAATTTCCTAGAACACAACGCCATGGTCCTCGCTGAGTCGTAATACGACGGACATGGTCTAGTGTCGTGGTGATCCAAGCACCGCGTGGGCAGGAAGGTAGTTTGCTTGTCCCGTTCCGTGAATAAAGGTGCATACAGGGGGACGGTGGGGGGCATGCGTGATGCGCGAATCGCCTAGCACATGTGGCATTGGCTTTTGTTAAGCAACGACGCAAGCGTTGCGATGAGACGATTGTTGATGCTTCAATGTCGTTGCGATCCAAGCACCATGTGGCCTTAAAGCCGTCCCCCGGTTGGTTCCGACGGGGCCGGTGCGATGCGCGAATCACCTAGCACACGACGCCATGGCCCTCGCTGAGCCGTAATGCGACGGACGTGGTCTAGTGTCGTGGCGATCCAAGCACCGCGTGGGCAAGAAGGTAGTTTGCTTGTCCCATTCCGTGAATACAGGTGCATACAGGTGGACGGTGGGGGGCATGCGTGATGCGCGAATCGCCTAGCTCATGTGGTATTGGCTTTTGTTAAGTGACGACATGAGCGTTGCGAAGAGATGATTGTTGATGCTTTATTGTCGTGGCGATCCAAGCACCGTGCTACCTCGAAGTCGTCCCTAGTATGTTCCCACTGGCCTGCGCGATACACGAATCGCCTAGCACACGACGCCATGGTCCTCGCTAAGTCGTAATGCGACAGACGTGGTCTAGTGTCGTGGCGATCCAAGCACCGCGTGGGCAGGAAGTCCGCTTTCGGTTGGTACCTCAGTTGCGTGCAATTGGTGCATGGTCAGGCATCACGAAGTTCGCCCTTAAACTTGCGACGTGCAGCCTGGTCATGCACCTCATGCTGGTCCCATCCCATGTCCCTCAGAAATTCTTCGTGCCTAGCGGTGCGTGCTCGGGCCATCTCGTCGGTTCCGTTCGCCTGAAGGGCTTCGTTTGCCGAGACGGTGGGACGGTTATCAGCTTGGTGGTCTGGGCATAGCGAACGTGATAGCGCATGAATGGTGGTCGGCTTGTGTGGGTCAGTTGGATCCCTGCTTGAGTAGCGACGTCCGCCCTTGCTTGCCTCTTCATTCACGGGCCGAGTGCTTACGTTGTCTCGGTCGGTAGGTCGGTTTCCTGTTTTGCGTACCTTCAAAGAAGGCATTCCAAAGTCACATCGTCCATCTTTTGCCTTGCGTCTGCCTCCGTGGACGACGTGGGGCGAACCCCTAAGCACGTCCTGTGGTCCACGCTGCTCACTCCAACAAGTGCGGCACATGTAGCCCGTGGGGCATCGCTCGATCTCTCGGATGCAACACATCATGACGGTATGGGGTCTTTGGCCTCTCTTTGCCCAAAATCTGCATTCGTCGCTAATCGCGTACGACAGTCGTGCGCCCATATCGAGCTGTCGACCGTTAGGGGACAATGTGCCTCGTGCGACGCCGACGTCGGTGAGGAATGCTACCTAGTTGATCCTACCTGGAGTCATATGCTTGTCTCAAAGATTAAGCCATGCATGTATAAGTATGAACTAATTCAGACTGTGAAACTGTGAATGGCTCATTAAATCAGTTATAGTTTGTTTGATGGTATCTACTACTCGGATAACTGTAGTAATTCTAGAGCTAATACGTGCAACAAACCCCAACTTCTGGAAGGGATGCATTTATTAGATAAAAGGTCGGCGCGGGCTCTGCCCGTTGCTGCGATGATTCATGATAACTCGACGGATCGCACGGCCCTCGTGCCGGCAACGCATCATTCAAATTTCTGCCCTATCAACTTTCAATGGTAGGATAGTGGCCTACCATGGTGGTGACGGGTGACGGAGAATTAGGGTTCTATTCTGGAGAGGGAGCATGAGAAAAGGCTACCACATCCAAGGAAGGCAGCAGGCGCGCAAATTACCCAATCCTGACATGGGGAGGTAGTGACAATAAATGACAATACCGGGCTCAAAGAGTCTAGTAATTGGAATGAGTACAATCTAAATCCCTTAACGAGGATCCATTGGAGAGCAAGTCTGGTGCCAGCAGCCGCGGTAATTCCAGCTCTGATAGCGTATATTTAAGTTGTTGTAGTTAAAAAGCTCGTAGTTGGACTTTGGGATGGGTCGGCCGGTCCGCCTCAGGTATGCACCGGTCGTCTCGTCCCTTCTGCCGGTGATACGCTCCTAGCCTTAACTGGCCGGGTCGTGCCTCCGGCACTGTTACTTTGAAGAAATTAGAGTGCTCAAAGCAAGCCTACGCTCTGTATACATTAGCATGGGATAACATTATAGGATTTCGATCCTATTGAGTTGGCCTTCGGGATTGGAGTAATGATTAACTAGGACAGTCGGGGGCATTCGTATTTCATAGTCAGAGGTGAAATTCTTGGATTTATGAAAGATGAACAACTGCGAAA
>CM075783.1:47597541-47607541 GCA_037974665.1 Ehretia macrophylla
TAGACATTGATATTCTTGTACAAGTGGTTTCCAAATCTACGAAGTAGTTTTAACCTTTGCCTTGTCCGACAAACAGTTCTTCACATTTGTGAGGCGAAATAGATTAATCGGTTTTCTAATCCATCCAAAACAAATTGTAACGCCAAATATCATGTAAACTAATTAATTTTTGAATTAATATAAATTTTCCTGAATTTTCTAGTATTTTTTTTGATTTTTCCCTATTTTTCATAATTTTTAAATATTAAAAATTAATTTTTCAAAAAAAATATTTTTGCATATCATTTAACAAATTAATGTATGAATTAATATAATTTTTTCTGAATTTTCTACTATTTTTTCTGATTTTTCCCTATTTTTCGTAATTATTAAATATTAAAAAATATTTTTTTTGAAATTTTTTTTGAAGCATTTGGATATCATATGATATCAATAAGGAGTAAGTTGGGTACAAAGATCATGCCATATGGGGCCTTTTATAGTGTAAAACACACATTATGAATATCTGGCAAAATGTACGCTACTGTTGTCACTTGGGTTTTTGCATCTAAATGTATTATAGGGGGGTATGTGGTGTCAAGCCTCTTGGTCGAGTGCCATGTGGGGGGACGTAGTGGGCACTTCGTGGCGCATTGTGGGCTATATCGTGGGCTATATTGTGGGCTATATTGTGGGATGGAATGCCTACCGAGTGAATCACGCCGAGGTATTGCGTTGCATACCCGTGCGTTGGGGCCATGCCACCCCTGCCCCGCGTCCCCCATCATGTCCCTTGGCGCGGCACCAAGATGGCTAATGAGGAACGTGGTGGCTTCCATAGCCCTTCATTATCCATCTTGGTACCGCAACACCGTCGACGTCATTGGGATGGCTAATGAGGGGGCGAGTGGTTGCCCAAGCACAAAACTAGCGATCCCAGTGTCGCCGGCTAAGTACACATTTGGGGACATTCCCGTCCCCCGATGTGTCATTGGGCCTGCGCGATGCGCGAATCGCCTAGCACACGAAACCATGGCCGTTGCCGAGTGGATGCGCGCGGCCATGGTCTAGTGTTGTGGCGATCCAAGCACCGCGTGGGCTTGGGTGGCTCTTGGGGGATGGTGGGGGCAACCGTGATGCGCGAATTTCCTCGCACACGTGGCATTGGCTTTCGTTAAGCCATGACACGAGTGTTGCAATGAGACGATTGCTAATGCTTCAATGTCGTGGGGATCCAGGCACCATGCGGCCTTGAAGCTGTCCCCCGGTGGGTTCTGACGTGCCCGTGCGATGCACGAATCGCCTAGCATACGATGCCATGGTCCTTGTTGAGTCGAAATGCGATGGACGTGGTCTAGTGTCGTGGCGATCCATGTGAGGCCCGACCTCGAATAACGCGTGTTACCTTGATTTGTGAGCCATAGACCAAGAATGATATGACTGACCTTGGATTATGTGCCCTGTCTTGATTTTTGTGCATGCCTCGTCATTCGTGCCTTGACCTAGAATTATGTGCCCTAATCCTCTACCTACATGCCCTGACTTCGAATTGACCTCGTTTCGTGTGCCCTGTCCTTGAATGGTGTGTCTTAATCTAGGTTTAAGAGTCGTATCTCGATTTACATGCATTGCATTGAATTATGTGCCTTGTATCGATTTACGTGCATTCTCTTAGGATTACGTGTATTAGTCTTGAAGTACGTGCCTTAGTCATGAAGTTCATGTCTTACCTCGTAGTTCGTGTTTACCTCGTAATTCGTGCCCTAGACCTAGGAATTCGTGCCACCACGGTAATCAAGAAAGAATCCTACACAAAATACTAGACTATAAAATAATCCTATAAACACCACTAACTATTATTATAATCCTAATTCAAATCTCTACAAAATCCACTAACACCTAAATATTATATTTTAAACTCACTACAAGACAAAATCTCACAAACCTCTAAACATATCCTATATTCTATTCTACCTAGAATACCTAAATACCCAACATTCTCTTACACACATGCTAAAACAATTCAAAAGATGCTCAAAAGATGACACAAAACCTGATTTTTGCATGCCCAAGGCCAACATTTGCATCAACAATTGCAAAAGCTTCTATTTTCTCTCATTTCTCTCACTCTCCGCACATTTCTCTCTCTCCCTCTCATTCTTCTCTCTCAATCTCGGTTTTGGCTGAGTTTTATCTTGCCTTTGCTCATCTTCATCAATCCATAGTGCATCAAGACAAACAACAAGCAAAGAAACTCGACCAAGCTAGCTAGGATGCAAGAATCACACATGCATGCTCTTTGAGTCACCATTTCGGCCTTGGTGAGTTTGCTAGCTTCCATTTCTTTTCTTCTTGTTCTAACCACATTCATCTACTAAGAACTTGGTCACTAAGCTAGGAAAAATAGAGAGAAATCGGGTGGTGTCTTGGCTAAGCAAGGAATAAGAAGAAAATTGTGCTTCATCAAGTTTTGTGCATCTTCTTGTTGATTTGCCAAGGTGAGGGCTAAAACATTTTGAAAATCTTTCAAAAATTCACATGCATGCTCTTAAATGTATGTCTTTGCTTCTGTACTTGAGTTATATGTGTGTTCATAAGCTTTTACAACCATGCATGGCAAGATTTTGGCTTGAAGTTGATGATAGATGAAGTCAGAATTGGTGACAGCTCTCTATCGTGTTGTTGCGAGGTGAGTTTGGCTAGGCAAATGATGTTGAAAATGCATGAAAATTGGTAGGTGACTATTTTTGCCAGTTTTGAACATGTTTTGTAGAAATAGGCCAAAGCTAATTTTGACACTAAGGTCCTCAAAATGGCAAATATTTAAAATGTGTCTAAATCTGGACGTCTGGAAAAATGAAGCAGGTTTTGGCAGATACATTGACCTTGTGGAACGAATCAGTTTTGACTTAGGAAATGATGTCCAAAATGCATGAAATTTGGTGTGCTGCTAGATTTTCAGTTCTGGACATTTTTGCCAAAAATGGACTAAGGCTATTGGAGATTGTTTGCTTGTCTTAATGATTGTGAGAAAACAGCCTATTGCAGTGAGGGTTTCATTTAGTTATATGCTTAGAAAATTTGTTGTAACTTCTCTTGTGGTATTAATTGCTTTGGATTGTGGCATTGGGATGTTGTGTGGACTGTTTTGAGTACTTGGGGATGTTTAGATTAATTGATGCTTGGCTTGAGATTGATTTTGAGTTGACTTGGGGCTTAATTGCACGGATAAGCACGAAATAGAAACCCTAGTGACTAGGTGAACTTGCTAAGTGCTGATCCTTTGAATATTGAGTGTAATTATATGTTTAGTAGGCTGCCCGTAGTTTCCTTATATCCCTAAATGTGATTTTGATTCGTTGCATGTTGACAAATAGACCTTTCTTGCATCCGAATCACGCAGATTATTGTTGCATGTTGGATAACCTTATTATTTGATTACGTGGACGTTGAAATGAGTTATATGACTTGAATTACATGGGTTACATGGCTGCCCGTTTAATGTTCATATAACTCCATATGCTTTTCAAGTGAAATTACTTGTCAATTCGTGCCTCGCTTGTTTACTTGTCAATGTGCAATCTTATGACTGTCCGGAGGCAACCTACTTTGTTGTCCTCCTAATGTGATATATTAAATGTCATAAATGTGCATTGCATACAAGGTCGCAACCTTTCATTCTGGCATGGTAGCGTTCACGCACATCGGGAGGCATCGGGCTTGCCGGTGCAACCGTGACTACCATGGTCCCATTCTCTCTCTGGCTTGGGGGCTAGACTTCCTCGGAGAGTTGGGTCGTAGGATTTTGGGGTACATCTAGAGTATACCAACTTGGCGTGTTAAGGGGATGATTTGAAGTTGGCCGCAACAACTGAGAGCAAAAGCTCACCGTATCCTTTTTCTATATGTATAAGTACTCTCCCTTGATTCCTAGAGAACCTCGGGGAGGAAAGACTGGTAATTGTGTTCTTTTACTTTATAGTATTGTTATGTACTTAATTGGGTTATATTCATGCTTGCAAAAGGGGTTTTTCATAAGTTGAACAGGAAAAAGAGTTTCAAAACTTATTTCTCGTTCCCCCTCGCTGAGTTCATAAGGACTCACCCTCTTTTTGTCACAGGTGCAGCATATTTGGAACAAGTACCTGAAGTAAATGTGCTTTTTGATGATTCCTTGGAGTGACTACGTGCCTTTGTGCTTTTCCTGAAAGTGGTTGCTATATGGATATTGTGTTTGATTGCAAACTGTTCATTTTATTGATGTAAATGACCTTGTTGTAATTTGGGTCTAATTTTTGCTTGTACTGATTGTAGCCGGACGAACTCTTTATTTGGTCGTTTACTTTCGTCATTTAATTAGTAGTTATCGTAGGTGTTTGAACCGCTAGGTGAAGAAGTAATTAATGTAACTCTACTTAATCTCACCTAGTGATCATGCACAAGCTAAAGGATAATAGGTACTTGCATGATAGGAAATTGACAAATAAACAGGACATAGTTATCATGTTAGGCTTATTAACTAAACGAGACTTTCAAGATAAACTAGTAGGCATATCGGTTGATGAGACAAAATAGGAGTCCTTAATGGAATTGGATTAATGATTGGAATAAATGAGGCGTTTAGAAATTAGGTCAAACTAAAATGTCTTCAATATAGCCGTCATGCTGCCGGATTTTCGAAAAATATTTTGGAGTTCTAAATCAATGTTAGGTATTAATCGTAAGAAATGACCAAGTCGTACAAATAGCGTAAAAGAATTAGGTCATTCCCTAGTCTAGCCTCCATGGGTCGGGTTGGGGCGTGACACCTTATATTAGAATGGTATCAGATCCTAGTTTAGTAACTAGGCATTAGTCGGGTTCAACTCTCGGACCATGGGTAGAAGCCCTAAGGTAATTATGATAACTTGTTTATATGTGTTAATGTGTGCTAATGTGCTTTAATTGCTTTGAGCATTGAATATTATGTACTTTTGAGGACCATATGTATTATGTGTCATGCACACCGACACGTTAGTGACCTCGATAATGCATGCATGCTTTTATACTCCTTCCTTGATACATGTGCATATTATATAACCGTGAATGACTGTTTATACACATAGATAGTTAGGATTAGGACATTCAGGGAAGTGAATTTGTGCAGGACGAACGAAAAGGCTCTGTTAGAGATTTCTCGCATCTTTACAGGTACTCAATGGATCATATGTATTATTGGATATGCATATATAAAATGCGTAGCACATGTATAAATGTTGAGGCAAAGTTATCCCCTTATCTTTGGAATACTTATACCTATGATTAAGTTATCAATTTTATGGCTATGAAGTTTTGATTCCGTTAAACCGTTCTCGTCATTGTGGTTCAAGTATAAAGGTTAAAGACATGCTACTTCCTTAGATATAAGGGTATACTATTAAATATGTAGAATATTATATATTCTCATGTTCTGATAGTGGAAGTTGACTTGGAGGTTTCTTTGAATCCATTTCTCATATCTTAAAATTGGCTTGATAGACTATCTAAGAAGTTAGCAATATACTCGTACGATTAAATCCTTACTTGCTTGGAATTAAGCATTGATGAATCTGATATGGTGTATACTAGCGAGTTTCAAGTTCACTAAGTGTTGAGATCATGACCTAGAAATTAAGAGGTGAATTCGTGGAAGTTGACAATAGTTTACTTTTAGGGGTTAGATTATTAAGTCATGGATATCGTATTTAAGTGAGTTAACAATGGATAACCTCAAGACATGTAGGCAGCTATGGAGACTGAGTTTAACAAGGTTGATGATTTTTTAGTATAACAAGGTATATGAATGTTGGAATCAAGGAATTCACGTAGCTAGAACTCGTGTTTGGAAAACTGCACCTAAAATGTTAGGTCGGATAGAAGTGTAAGGAATTGAATTATGCATTAGATGACTAACGTTGCTAAAGGTCCTAAGTTGGATATCGGTGATATTTAGAATCATGGTATTAATTTGGTGCCTCTCGGATTCAGTTGTGATTATGCAAAGTAAGTCATTCTATACACTCGTTATTTGGATACCCTAAAGGATATTAGGAAGCATATATCCCTAAGTATTACTGATGGACCTAATATATAAACCATGGAAATGAGATTAAAGCATTCGGTTACAAAGTGGAGTCGTTAGGGTATGATTAGTAATCCTAAATAGCTAATAGTGAGTATGCATGATGATTCATGGTGAACCCTAGGACCTAAGGTCGATGAGTCTTGATGCTCTTAGCTAGTTGAACATGTAAATGAGAAGAGTAAGATTTCATATAAATAAGATAGAGATGAATTAGAGTCATAATGACCCAAGAGACTATTGTTAGACCACTGTGTCTATGTGCACCGTTTCACATCTAGAAACTAGAGATCGGTAGACTTCGAATTGTGGTCGTTGAATAAGAGGGGTGAATCTTGTAGTGATAGTTAAATGAGTCGTTGACTACTTTTGAAGTTCTATTAGATTATATTATGGTTATAATTCTTATGTTGACACAGCCTTGAAGTTATTTTGTGTAACAAGCTACTTGGATTAGTATGGTAAGTATCTTATGAGCTAGATCATTTCAGTACCCATTTATAGTCCTAGGATTGTTGTTGTACGACCGGTAACCTAGTAGAAAATTGATCTCACTTACATGGCTACGAACCTAGCTTAGTAACATTAATGTTGAAGATATATTGGCAGGCATTAAGTGTTCAAAGGAATGACTAGTTCGCTATGTGAGTAGGACCATTGTCTCCTTAAGTATGACATAACATTAGGTCGAGGTGAGTGAAATTTATTTGAGATTGAAACTATTCGCCTTAGGAGCCTTGGTTAAGATTAATGGAAACTCTGAGGCCTTGTGACTTGAAAATAGAGATTTGAATAAGGAAATAAATTGTGGATCACAAGCTGATGAAGCTTACTTGAAAAGTTGAACTAGTGCTACATGATTAGTTTACCCATGCACTTTCGATGACAATTTGTTGGTGATACTTAATAAACCTTAGAATTCGAGTTTAATGAATCTCAACGATCTTTTTCCTTGATTACGAGCGTGAAGGCTAACAAAGCTGGGAAAGGATGTTATGAATAGGAGCTTATAACCGGAAGACTAGTCATTAGAAGATTTACTAATCCAATGTACCTTCAAGATAAGAACTATGATACTACCAATAGATGACGACTTGAGATGGATTAGTTTGTTTGGTGAGTTCTTCCTGAAAATAGAGTCGTATTGTGGAAATGACCCATAACATGTGTATGTCCTAGGTGTTAACAATTTTGAAGCTAGTTGATAGAATATGTAAATCTGATATAGACCTATCATCTTGAAATTAGTGTATGTAACCAAAAGATCGCAGTATTATTGTGATATTTCTTTTGAGGTATGAATGCGAGATTGATACAACATAAGTCATGATTTTGGAGTTATTGTTATATTGTTAGAATACCGATGCAGCTTTGATGACTATGTTTGGAGATTCTAACCTTAGTTAATGAACTCGAACTTAAGATCAATTGGAGAAAAGAGAGTTGTTCAAAGGAACGAACTATAAATGTAGGGGTCACACCGAATTAAATGATTGGAGAAAGCTAGGAAGTGAATTCGTTGTGGCAAGAGAGATCACAGAGCAAAGGACGACCCGGAGATGGAAAATAACAATGGTCGGAATCCGTCTAAATGACCTCAATAGGAAAGAATGAATTTTGGGACGAAATTCTTTTAAGGAGGGGAGGATGTGAGGCCCGACCCCGAATAACGTGTGTTACCTTGATTTGTGTGCCATAGACCAAGAATGATATGACTGACCTTGGATTACATGCCCTGTCTTGGTTTTTGTGCATGCCTTGTCATTCGTGCCTTGACCTAGAATTATGTGCCCTAATCATCGACTTACGTGCCCTGACTTCGAATTGCATGCGTTACCTCATTTCGTGTGCCCTGACCTTGAATGGCGTGTCTTAATCTAGGTTTAAGAGTCGTACCTCGATTTACGTGCATTGCATTGAATTATGTGTCTTGCATCAGTTTACGTGCATTCACTTAGGATTGCGTGCATCAGTCTTGAAGTACGTGCCTTAGTCATGAAGTTCGTGTCTTACCTCGTAGTTCGTGTCTACCTTGTAATTCGTGCCCTAGACCTAGGAATCCATGCCACCACGTTAATCAAGAAAGAATCCTACACAAAACACTAGACTATAAAATAATCCTACAAACACCACTAACTATTATTATAATCCTAATTCAAATCTCTACAAAATCCACTAACACCTAAATATTATATTTAAACTCACTACAAGACAAAATCTCACAAACCTCTAAACATATCCTATATTCTATTCTACCTAAAATCCCTAAATACCCAGCATTCTCTTGCACACATGCTAAAACAATTCAAAAGATGCTCAAAAGATGACACAAAATCTGATTTTTGCATGCCCAAGGCCAACATTTGCATCAACAATTGCAAAAGCTTCTATTTTCTCTCATTTCTCTCACTCTCCTCACATTTCTCTCTCTCCCTCTCATTCTTCTCTCTCAATCTCGGTTTTGGCTGAGTTTTATCTTGCCTTTGCTCATCTTCATCAATCCATGGTGCATCAAGACAAACAACAAGCAAAGAAACTCGACCAAGCTAGCTAGGATGCAAGAATCACACATGCATGCTCTTTGAGTCACCATTTCGGCCTTGGTGAGTTTGCTAGCTTCCATTTCTTTTCTTCCTGTTCTAACCACATGCATCTACTAAGAACTTGGTCACTAAGCTAGGAAAAATAGAGAGAAATCGGGTGGTGTCTTGGCTAAGCAAGGAAGAAGAAGAAAATTGTGCTTCATCAAGTTTTGTGCATCTTCTTGTTGATTTGCCAAGGTGAGGGCTAAAACCTTTTGAAAATCTTTCAAAAATCCACATGCATGCTCTTAAATGTATGTCTTTGCTTCTGTACTTGAGTTATATGTGTGTTCATAAGCTTTTACAACCATGCATGGCAAGATTTTGGCTTGAAGTTGACGATAGATGAAGTCGGATTTGGTCACAGCTCTCTGTCGTGTTGTTGTAAGGTGCGTTTGGCTAGGGAAATGATGTTGAAAATACATAAAAATTGGTAGGTGACTATTTTTGCCAGTTTTGAACATTTTTTGTGGAAATAGGCCAAAGATAATTTTGACTCTAAGGTCCTCAAAATGGCAAATATTTAAAATGTGTCAAAATCTGGAAGTCTGGAAAAATGAAGCAGGTTTTGGCAGATGCACTGACCTTGTGGAACGAATCAGTTTTGACTTAGTAAATGATGTCCAAAATGAATGAAATTTGGTGTGCTACTATATTTTTCAGTTCTGGACATTTTTGTCAGAAATGGACTAAGGCTAAGTCTGACCCTAAGGACCTCAAAAACGACAATTATTGAAATGTGTGAAAATCTGGACAGTTTTGTCCAATCCCACTATTTTGCCCATAACTATTGATCTCGAACTCCAAATAATGCAAGGTTTGTTTCTGATTTTAGTCACTTATTAAGCTTTAATTCGACATCTTATTCATTGGAATTGGAGATTGTTTGTTTGTCTTAATGATTGTGAGAAAATAGCCTATTGCAGTGAGGGTTTCATTTAGTTATATGCTTAGAAAAGTTGTTGTAACTTCTCTAGTGGTATTAATTGCTTTGGATTGTGGCATTGGGATGTTGTGTGGACTGTTTTGAGTACTTGGGGATGTTTGGATTAATTGATGCTTGGCTTGAGATTGATTTTGAGTTGACTTGGGGCTTAATTGCATGGATAAGCATGAAATGGAAACCCTACTGACTAGGTGAACTTGCTAAGTGTTGATCCTTTGAATATTGAGTGTAATTATATGTTTAGTAGGCTGCCCGTAGTTGCCTTATATCCCTAAATGTGATTTTGATTCGTTGCATGTTGACAAATAGACCTTTCTTGCATCCGAACAACGTAGATTATTGTTGCATGTTGGATAACCTTATTATTTGATTACATGGACGTTGAAATGAGTT
>CM075783.1:47620041-47642541 GCA_037974665.1 Ehretia macrophylla
TAATATCACTACAAACCAAAATTAGACCCCAAATTACAACGGGGGTCTTTTACAGTACAAATCAAGCAATATAAAAAGAAATAGTCTTCAAGTAGCATAGTTCACAAATAGCCATAATCACGCAAAGCACATAGGACAGAGAATCACTCCAAGGAATCATCGTTAGGCACATCGTCCTCAGGTACCTATTCTTGATCTTCTTCAACTGAGATGATAAAAGAGGGTGAGTCCTTATGAACTCAGCGAGGGGGAACGAGAAATAGGTTTTGAAACTCATTTTTCGGTTCAACTTATGAAAATCCTTTTGCAAGCATGAATATAACACAATTAAGTACATAACAATAATATAAAGTAAAGGAACACAATTACTAGTCTTTCCTCCCCGAGGTTCTCTAGGAACCAAGCGAGAGTACTTACACATATATAAAAAGGATATGGTGAGCTTTTGCTCTCAGTTGTTGCGGCCGACTTCAAATGTCACGCCCCAACCCGGCCTATAAAGGTTAGACTAGGGTGTGAACTAACATTCAAGTCATGTCTCGTACTTAACCGTTCATTAAGATTTAACACTTAATGTTTTGGTCTAAACTCCAAAATTTTCTGGAAAACCGGTAGCATAACGGCTATAATTAGGCTCTTTGGTTTGGCCTAATTCTCTAAACGCCTCAAATTTCTCTAATCTCAATTTCATTTCCAACTAGGATTACCATTCAACATCAATGGAAATGCCTATTGGTTATCTCGATCTCTCGTTTGATTTATAACCTAGCATGATACTATGTCTCGTTTGTTTGTTTATCCTCGTTACAAAAGTACCTGTTGATCTTAGCTTAATAGCGGTACCTGTTTAAGATTGGATAGGTTCATTTTCTTAGTCCTTAACTAATACGTCGTAACCTAAGATAGATACTAGCGGTAATAATAGCAAAATGATCACAGTAGTGTCTAGTGTTTGTCTAGCAATATCAGTACAAACCAAAATTAGACCCCAAATTACAACGGGGGTCTTTTACATTATAAATAGCAAGCAACATAAAAGAAATTGTCTTCAGGTAGCATAGAGTTCATAAGTAGCCACAATCACGCAAAGCACACAAGACAGGCAATCACTCCAAGGCTTCATCGTTAGGCACATTGTCTCGGGTACCTGTTCTGGATCTTCTTCACCTGAGACGACAAAAGAGGGTGAGTCCTTATGAACTCAGCGAGGGGGAACGAGAAATAGGTTTTGAAACTCATTTTCCGGTTCAACTTATGAAATCCTTTTGCAAGCATGAATATAACAATAATATAAGTACAGGAACAGAAATACCAGTCTTTCCTCCCTGAGGTTCTCTAGGTACCAAGCGAGAGTACTTATACACACAGTAAAAAGGATACAGTGAGCTTTTGCTCTCAGAATAGTTCCAGAATCAGTTGTTGCGGACGACTTCAAATCATTCCCCAAACACGCCAGGTGGGTGTACTCCGGATGTCCCCGAAATCCTATGACCCAACTTTCCTAGGAAGTCTAGCCCCCAAGCGAGAGAGGGAATAGGACCATGGTAGTCACGGGCGCACCGGCAAGCCCGATGCCGCCTGGTGTGCGTGATCGCTACCATGCCGACAAGAAAGGTTGCAACCTTGTATGCAGTGCACATTTATGACATTAACATATCACGTTAGGAGGATAACAAAGTAGGTTGCCTCCGGACAGTCATAAAATTGCACATTGACAAATAAACAGGCAGGGCACGATAAGACAAGTGATTTCACTTGAAAGGCATATAGAGTTATATGAACATTAAACGGGCAGCCATGTAACACATGTAAATCAAGTCATATAACTCACTTCGACGTCCACGTAATCAAGTGATAGGATTATTCAACATGCAACAACATCTATGTGGGTTCGGATGCAAGAAAAGCCTATTTGTCAACATGCAATGATCAAAATTACATTTAAGGTTATAAGGGCAACTACGGGCAGCCTACTAAGCGTATAATTCCACACAATATCCAAATGATCAATACTTAGCAAGCCTATCAAGTTATTAGGGTTTCCATTTCGTGCATATCCATCCAATTTGAGCCCCAAACCAATTCAAAATCAATCTCAAGTCATGCATCATTTAATCCAACATCCTCAAACATTCAAAACAGTCCACACAACATCCCAAAGCTACAATCCCAAGCATTTAATTCAACAAGATAAGTCACAACAATTTTCTAAGCATAACACTAAGTGAAACCCTTACTGCAATAGGAAGTTTTCTCACAATCATTAAGATAAGAAAACAATCTCCAATTCCAGTGAATAAGATGTCAAATTAAAGCTTAAGAAGTGAACTAAAATTAGAAACAAACCTTGCATCATTTGGAGTTCGAGATCATTAGTTATAGCCGAAACAGTGGGATAGCACAAAACTGTCCAGAACTGAAAAATCTTGCAGCACACCAAATTTCATGCATTTTGGATATCATTTACTAAGTCAAATCTGGTTCGTTCTACAAGGTCAGTGCATCTGTCAAAACCTGCTTCATTTTCTCAGATTTCCAGATTCGGACACATTTTAAAGATTTGCCATTTTGAGGACTTTATATTCGAAATTAGCTTTGTCCTATTTCTGCGAAAAGTGTTCAAAACTGGCAAAACTTGTCACCTACCAATTTTCATGAAGTTTCAACATCATTTGCCTAGAAAAACATACCTCGAAACAAACTGGTCAGAGAGCTGTCAACAATCCGACTTCACTTATCATCACTTTCTTGCCAAGATAATGTCATGCATGGTTGCAAAAGCTTATGAACGAACATATAACTCAAGTACAGAAGCAAAGACATACTTTTATGAGCATGCATGTGGATTTTTGAAGGATTTTCAAAAGGTTATAGCCCTCACCTTAGCAATCAACCAAGAGGATGCACAAAAACTTGTTGAAGCAAACTTTTCTTCCTCTCCTTTGCCTAGCCGAGGTTCCAACTAGAGTTTCTCTATTTTTCCTAGCTTAGTGACCAAGATCTTAGTACATGCATGAGGTTAGAACAAGAAGAAAAGAAATGGAAGCCAAGAACTTACCTAGGGCCGAAATGAGGACTCAAAGGACATGCATGTATGATTCTTGCATCCTAGCTAGCTTGCTCGACTTTCCTTGCTTGTTGCTTGTCTTGATTGACCAAAGTGTGAAGAAGATGAGCTATGGGAGGTGAGAACTCAGCCAAGGCTGAGAGAGAGAGAGAGAGAAGAATGAGAGGGAGAGAGAGAAGGTTGAGGAAGAAAGAAGAAATGACAAAAAAAAAATGATGGCTTTGCAAATTTTTGAAGCAAGTGGTCGGCCTTGGGCATAAAAATTCAGCCTTCTGTGTCTTCAAGATGAAATTTAAAATTGCTAGCATGGGCATGGGTTGTTTTGGTCGAGCAAGGTGGAATTTTGAGGAAGTTTGAGCAACTTTTTTATGCATTGTTAAGTGTTCTTGTCATAGTTTGTCTAGGATCAATTTGAATTGAGCACACATGCACAAATACTACCTAGTTGGTCGGCCAAGGCTATAAAAATTCTGAATTTTTGTCATCTATTGGAGTATTATTTTAATTGTGTCTTGAAAGTGCAAAAAGAATAAGGAATAAAGAATAAGGAATGTCTAGTGCTTAGTGAACTTTTTGTCTTCTAGTGAGTTGAATTAGGATTATAATATTGATAGTGGATTTTGTAGGATTGTTTAATAGTCTAGTGCTTTGTGTAAGATGCTTTCTTGATTAGCGTGAGGGCATGCTTTCCTAGGTCTAGGGCATGCACTACGAGTTAGGACATGAACTACGAGACGAATGCACATTTTTCAAGTAAATGCGCGCAACCCTAAATGAATACGCGTAATTCAATGCAAGGCACACAAAACGATCACAATTCTTAAACCTAGGTCAAGGCACACAAATCTAGATTAGGGCACACGAAATGAGGTATTGCACGCAAATCGGGGTCAGGCCTCACAACCTTCCCTCCTTAAAAGAATTTCATCCCGAAATTCAATATTACCTTGAAATAAAGCTGGATATTGCTGCTCCATCTGGTCTCGGCTTTCCCCCATTGCTTCTTCAACTCCGTGATGATCCCACAGCACTTCCACCATTGGTATAGTTCTGTTGCGCAACTCCCGATCTTGCTAGTCTAGGATCCGAATGGGCTTTTCCTCGTAAGACAAGTTCTCCCGAAACTGCAATGGCTCTGGCTCCAAGATATGCGACGGATCAGGATGATACTTCCGCAGCATCGAAACATGAAAGACATCGTGAATATTGGAGAGGTTCTGGGGTAGTACTAGGCGATACGCCAACTTGCCAACTTTCTCAGTTATCTCAAATGGCCCTACAAACCTCGGGCTCAACTTTCCACCCTTGCCATGTCTAATCAGTCCCCTCCGAGGTGATATCTTCAAGAATACCTTGTCGCCAACCTCGAACTCGAGACTCCGTCTCTGTCAGTCTACATAACTCTTCTGTCTGCTCTGGGGCGGTAAGCATCCGTTTCTGGATGAGGTGGATATTATCAATAGTCTTCATGAGTTCAGGTAAAAGGTTTGAGTCAAAAGTCTTCGTCTCCCCTACTTCATCCCAGTAAATTGGGGATCGACACTTACGTCCATACAGCGCCTCAAATGGGGCCATCTTGATAGTGGCCTGATAACTATTATTACAAGCGAACTCCGCTAAAGATAGATATTTCTCCCAACCATTTTCGAAATCCAAAACACACGCCCTCAGCATATCCTCCAAAATCTGAATAGTCCTCTCTGATTGTCCATCAGTCTAAGGGTGATAAGCCGTGCTGAAACTCAGTTTCGTTCCTAAAGCTTCTTGCAATCTCTTCCAAAATCGGGAAGTAAAACGAGGATCCCTATCCGATACATTACTCACAGGCATCCTGTGCAATCTTACAATCTTCGCTACATACATATCTCCTAATTTCTCAGGACTATCCTCCTTGTTCATCAGTAAAAAGTGTGCCGACTTAGTCAATCTATCCACTATGACCCAAATGGCGTCATGACCCTTTTGTGATCTAGGCAGGTCCATAACAAAGTCCATAGTTATATGTTCCCATTTCCATTGAGGAATCTCCAACGGCTGAAGTAAACCTGCGGGTCGTTGATGTTCCGCTTTGACTCTCTGGCAAGTCAAACACCGTGCCACAAACTCCGTAATTTCTCTTTTCATGTTATTCCACCAATAGTGTTGCTTCAAATCCCGGTACATCTTTGTTCCGCCGGGGTGAATAGTATATCTTGAATTATGGGCTTCCTCAAGAATCTTCTTTTTCAGCTCTGGTTCATTAGGAACACAAATCCGGTTCCTAAACCTCCAAACACCATCATCATGAAACTTGAAATCTGTGTTGCCTTCTTTAATCTTCTGAAACTATTGGTCCTTCTGTTGAGCCTCTCGTAACTCAGGCAACAAAGTCGATTGAACTTGTGTAGTGGAAAAAAAGTAACCCTTTCTGAGTCAATTGTGGCTTCCACAAAAATGCTTCCTCCAACAACTCCTGTACCTTGACTTCAAGTTTTGCTATGCTTGTTTTCCTACTTAAGGCGTCTGCAACTACATTCGCTTTACTGGGCACATAATTGATCGTACAGTTATAATCATCCAAAAGCTCCATCTACCACCTTTGCCTCATATTCAACTCCTTTTGAGAGAACAAGTATTTCAAGCTCTTATGATCAGTAAATACCTCAAACTTGCTACCCCACTAATAATGCCTCCATTTCTTGAGTGCAAACACAATAGCCGCTAACTCCAAATCATGCGTCGGGTAATTCAACTCATACGGCTTTGGTTTCCTAGAAGCATATGCAATCACCCTTCCATTTTGCATCAACACACAACCCAATCCTTCTTTCGAAGCATCGCTATAGATTACAAAACCTTGACTCCCTCAGGCAATGCAAGAACTGGTGCGGTAGTCAATCTTTTCTTCAACTCTTGGAAGCTGTTCTCACACTTATCATCCCACATGAACTTTGTTTTCTTTTGAGTGAGCTTTGTAAGCGGTCCTGCAATCTTAGAGAAATCTTTCACGAATCTCCGATAATAGCCGGCTAGACCAAGAAAACTCCGAACCTCCGTAACATTCTCCAGCTTTTTCCAAGACATCACTGCTTCTATCTTTGCTGGATCCACTGCTATTCCCTCTTGGGATATGATATGCCCCAAAAACGCAATCTGTTGCAACCAAAATTCACACTTGCTAAAATTTGCATACAAGTGATGCTCTTGAAGTTTCTGCAGTACCAACTGCAGATGTTGCTCATGCTCCGCCTCCGATTTCGAGTATACCAAAATATCATCAATGAAGATCACCACAAATTGGTCCAAGTAGGGTTGAAACACCCTGTGCATCAAATCCATAAAAGCTGCAGGGGCATTAGTTAGTCCAAAAGGCATCACCACATATTCATAATGCCCATATCTAGTCCTGAAAGTCGTTTTAGGCATATCTTTCTTTTTGATCCGCAACTGATAATACCCTTGCCTCAAGTCGAGTTTCGAATACACTTTGGCTCCTTGCAGTTGATCAAATAGCTCGTCAATCAGTGGAAGTGGGTATTTATTCTTAACAGTCACTTGGTTCAATCCTTGGTAATCGATGCATAGCCTCAACATTCCGTCTTTCTTCTTTACAAATAGAACTGGTGCACCCCATGGTGAAAAACTTGGTTGAACAAACCCCTTCTTCAACAATCCTTGTAATTGGTCCTTCAATTCCTGTAGCTCGGCTGGTGCCATACGATAGGGAGTTTTAGATATCGACTGGGCGCCAGGCAGTAGCTCTATAACAAACTCGATTTCCCGATTTGGGGGTAAACCGGGCAATTCTTCTGGAAACACATCCGTATAGTCTTTGATCACAGGCATCTCCTCCAACTTAGCTTTGTCCGACGGCTTGTTGATAAGGTAAGCTAAATATCCGCTACACCCTTTTCTCAAGGATTTCACTGCTTTCGTAGATGAAATGATGGAACTCCCAGTGAAATCTCTTCAACCCATTACCTCCAGTATTGGTTGACCAGGTACCCGGAACATTATAATCTTCGTTCGGAAATCTAGTTGGACATGATGTTTTGCCAGCCAGTCCATCCCTAAAATGACCTCATATTCTCGAAAAGGTAATACAATAAGATTGGCTGAGAATTCCTTATCCTTAATTTGGATTTTACATGCTTTACAAGCTGAGCTAGTTACAAGTTTAGAACCCATTGGAGTACCAACTTCTACTTCATATGGCAAACACACAACTTTCAGTTTCACACGTTCCACACATAAAGGAGTAATAAATGAATGAGTAGCACCTGGATCAATTAACACCCTAACATATTGATTTAGTATGAAGAATGTACCTTCAACAACAACAGTCTCATCTGGAATCTCTTCGCACTCGATAGCATACGCTCGAGCCTGAACTCTAGGAACTGGAGTCTTGCCTCTACCAGCTGGTTTACCATGATTCTGCCCTACCTGCTGTTTAGGGAAATCCTTGATCTGATGCTGATCACTACCATATCTCATACATCGTCCTGACTTCCTCTAACACTGGGCCTCGGTATGCCCTTTCCTGTCACAATAAGAACAGCTGACGGACTGAGTAGCAGGTGAACTACCTGTGGATCCACGGGTGGAAGAGGCTGATAGCTCTTTCGTCGGGCCACGGTTATTCACTGGCCTGTTCTGGCTCGGGCCTTGATTACAACTCTGACTCTAGAATTTCCTCTACTGACTTGGAGGCTGGTATGGTTTCTTGTTCGGCTAACTCGAACTGGCTCCATCTAGTTTCCTCTTCTCAACTCGAGAGGCAGCAGCAAAGAGAGCAGAATAGGTATCGAAGTCATGAGAAGCCAACTGGCCCTGAATCTTTGGCCTCAATCCAGTAGTAAATTTCTACATCTTTGCCTCCGGAGTATTGACCATATATTGTGCATAACGGGACAGTCGGTCGAAACGAGCCTCGTACTAGGCCACTGTCATGTTACCCTAGGTCAAGTGCATGAACTCCTCAGCCCGCCTCTTCCTGGAGACTGCAGGTACATATTTCTCATTAAATGCCTTAACGAAGTTACCCCACAAGCGAGGTGTCTAATCAGTCTCCCACAGTGCCTCTACAATGTGCCACCAATGCTCGGCATCCCCATGCAACAGAAACACAGCAAACTCTACCTTTTCTTCATCAGTATAATCAAGTGGCCTGAAAATCTTCTCGATCTCAGACATCCAAGCCTCTGCTTTCTCATCATCAGCTTCCCCGTGGAATTTGGACAGGCGAAAGTCAAGGAACTCCCTCATTCTGCTATGTCTCCTATGGTTACCATCATTCCTATTGTTGATGTTGTTGGCTTCACGTGCATCTTGCCGCTCCATCACTCGTGATACACGATCCATGGCATTTGCCATCATATTAAACATAGCTATACCGGGATTAGTTTGATAGGCATCTCCGGTCTCTTGGGGTTCACCGCTTCTATTAGTAGTACGGGTACTAGGGCCAGCCATCTATAGGCACAGATTACGATGCACAATTTATTGAAACGTGACAATTAAGAATGTAATGCATAAGATATGTAACATAATATAGATACAATTCTAGAAACAATTAAGGCATGTTAATCACTTAAGCACATAGAACACAGAAGGCACATTTAACACTATCACACAATAACACATAAACAAGTCATCCTAATTATCTCAGGGCTCTACCCACGGTCCGAGAGTTAAACCCGACTTAAGCAATCTAAGCTTTGATACCATTCTTATATCAGGTGTCACGCCCCAACCCGGCCTATAAAGGTTAGACTAGGGTGTGAACTAACATTCAAGTCACGTCTCGTACTTAACCGTTCATTAAGATTTAACACTTAACGTTTTGGTCTAAACTCCAAAATTTTTCAAAAAATCGGCAGCATAACGGCTATAATTGGGCTCTTTGGTTTGGCCTAATTCTCTAAATGCCTCAAATTTCTCTAATCTCAATTTCATTTCAAACTAGGATTACCATTCAACATCAATTGAAATGCATATTGGTTATCTCGATGTCTCGTTTGATTTATAACCTAGCATGATACTATGTCTCGTTTGTTTGTTTATCCTCGTTACAAAAGTACCAGTTGATCTTAGCTTAATAGCGAGTACCTGTTTAAGATTGGATAGGTTCATTTTCTTAGTCCTTAACTAATACGTCGTAACCTATGATAGATACTAGTGGTAATAATAGCAAAATAATCACAGTAGTGTTTAGTGTTTGTCTAGCAATATCAGTACAAACCAAAATTAGACCCCAAATTACAACGGGGGTCTTTTACATTACAAATAGCAAGCAACATAAAAGAAATAGTCTTCAGGTAGCACAAAGTTCACAAGTAGCCACAATCACGCAAAGCACACAAGATAGGCAATCACTCCAAGGATTCATCATTAGGCACACCGTCCTTGGGTACCTGTTCTGGATCTTCTTCACCTGAGATGATAAAAGAGGGTGAGTCTTTATGAACTCAGTGAGGGGGAACGAGAAATAGGTTTTGAAACTCATTTTCCGGTTCAACTTATGAAATCCTTTTGCAAGCATGAATATAACAATAATATAAGTACAGGAACAGAAATACCAGTCTTTTCTCCCTGAGGTTCTCTAGGTACCAAGCGAGAGTACTTATACACACAATAAAAAGGATACAGTGAGTTTTTGCTCTCAGATCAGTTCCAGAATAAGTTGTTGCGGCCGACATCAAATCATTCCCCAAACACACCAAGTGGGTATACTCTGGATGTACCCTGAAATCCTACGACCCAACTCTCCGAAGAAGTCTATCCCCTAAGCGAGAGAGGGAATGGGACCATGGTAGTCACGGGTGCACCGGCAAGCCCGATGCCGCCCGGTGTGCATGATTGCTACCATGCCAACAGGAAATGTTGCAACCTTGTATGCAGTGCACATTTATGACATTAACATATCACGTTAGGAGGACAACAAAGTAGGTTGCCTCCGGACAGTCATAAGATTGCACATTGACAAGTAAACAGGCATGGCACGATAAGACAAGTAATTTCACTTGAAAGGCATATAGAGTTATATGAACATTAAACGGGCAGCCATGTAACACATGTAAATCAAGCCATATAACTCATTTCGAAGTCCACGTAATCAAGTGATAGGATTATTCAACATACAACAACATCTACGTGGGTTCGGATGCAAGAAAAGCCTATTTGTCAACATGCAATGATCAAAATTACATTTAAGGTTATAAGGGCAACTATGGGCAGCCTACTAAGCATATAATTCCACACAATATCCAAATGATCAATACTTAGCAAGCATATCAAGTCATTAGGGTTTCCATTTCGTGCATATCCGTGCAATTTGAGACCCAAACCAATTCAAAATCAATCTCAAGTCATGCATCATTTAATCCAACATCCTCAAACATTCAAAACAGTCCACACAACATCCCAAAGCTACAATCCCAAGCATTTAATTCAACAAGAGAAGTCACAACAATTTTCTAAGCATAACACTAAGTGAAACCCTTAGTGCAATAGGCTGTTTTCTCACAATCATTAAGATAAGCAAACAATCTCCAATTAAAGTGAATAAGATTTCCAATTAAAGCTTAAGAAGTGAACTAAAATTAGAAACAAACCTTGCATCATTTGGAGTTCGAGATCATTAGTTATAGCCGAAACAGTGGGATAGCACAAAACTGTCCAGAACTGAAAAATCTTGCAGCACACCAAATTTCATGCATTTTGGATATCATTTACTAAGTCAAATCTGGTTCGTTCTACAAGGTCAATGCATCTGTCAAAACCTGCTTCATTTTTCCAGATTTCCAGATTTTGACACATTTTAAAGATTTGCCATTTTGAGACCTTAGAGTCGAAATTAGTTTTGGCCTATTTTTGCAAAAAGTGTTCAAAACTGGCAAACCTCGTCACCTACCAATTTTCATGCATTTTCAACATCATTTGCCTAGCAAAATTTACCTCAAAACAAACTGGTCAGAGAGCTGTCAACAATCCGACTTCACCTATCATCACTTTCAAGCCAAGATCTTGCCATGCATGGTTGCAAAAGCTTATGAACGAGCATATAACTCAAGTACAGAAGTAAAGACATACTTTTATGAGCATGCATGTGGATTTTTGAAGGATTTTCAAAAGGTTTTAGCCCTCACCTTAGCAATCAACCAAGAGGATGCACAAAAACTTGTTGAAGCAAACTTTTCTTCCTCTCCTTTGCCTAGCCGAGGTTCCAACTAGAGTTTCTCTATTTTTCCTAGCTTAGTGACCAAGCTCTTAGTACATGCATGAGGTTAGAACAAGAAGAAAAGAAATGGAAGCCAAGAACTTACCTAGGGCCGAAATGAGGACTCAAAGGACATGCATGTATGATTCTTGCATCCTAGCTAGCTTGCTCGACTTTCCTTGCTTGTTGCTTGTCTTGATTGACCAAAGTGTGAAGAAGATGAGCTATGGGAGATGAGAACTCAGCCAAGGCTGAGAGAGAGAGAGAGAAGAATGAGAGGGAGAGAGAGAAGGTTGAGGAAGAAATAAGAAATGACAAAAAAAAAATGATGGCTTTGCAAATTTTTGAAGCAAGTGGTCGGCCTTGGGCATAAAAATTCAGCCTTTTGTGTCTTCAAGATGAAATTTAAAATTGCTAGCATGGGCATGGGTTGTTTTGGTCGAGCAAGGTGGAATTTTGAGGAAGTTTGAGCAATTTTTTTATGCATTGTTAAGTGTTCTTGTCATAGTTTGTCTAGGATCAATTTGAATTGAGCACACATGCACAAATACTACCTAGTTGGTCGGCCAAGGCTATAAAAATTCTGAATTTTTGTCATCTATTGGAGTATTATTTTCATTGTGTCTTGAAAGTGCAAAAAGAATAAGGAATAAAGAATAAGGAATATCTAGTGTTTAGTGAGCTTTTTGTCTTCTAGTGAGTTCAATTAGGATTATAATATTGATAGAGGATTTTGTAGGATTGCTTAATAGTCTAGTGCTTTGTGTAAGATGCTTTTTGATTAGCGTGAGGGTATGCTTTCCTAGGTCTAGGGCACATACTACGAGGTAGGACACAAACTACAAGACGAACGCACGTTTTTCAAGTAAATGCACGCAACCCTAAATGAATGCACGTAATTCAAAGCAAGGCACACAAAACAATCACAATTCTTAAACCTAGGTCAAGGCACGCAAATCTAGATTAGGGCACATGAAACAAGGTATTGCACGCAAATCGGGGTCGGGCCTCACATCAAATCATCCCCTTAACATGCCAAGTGGGTGTACTCCGGATGTACCCCGAAATCCTATGATCCAACTCTCCGAGGAAGTCAAGCCCCCAAGCGAGAGAGAGAATGGGACCATGGTAGTCACGGTTGCACTGGCAAGCTCGATGCCGCCCAGTGTGCGTGAACGCTACCATGCCAGAATGAAAGGTTGCAACCTTGTATGCAATGCACATTTATGACATTTAATATATCACATTAGGAGGACAACAAAGTAGGTTGCCTCCGGACTGTCATAAGATTGCACATTGACAAGTAAACAAGCGAGGCACGAGTAGACAAGTAATTTCACTTGAAAAGCATATGGAGTTATATGAACATTAAACGGGAAGCCATGTAACGCTCGTAAATCAAGTCATATAACTCATTTCAACGTCCACGTAATCAAATAATAAGGTTATTCAACATGCGACAACAAATCTACGTGGTTCGGATGTAAGAAAGGCCTATTTGTCAACATGCAACAAGTCAAAATCACATTTAGGGCTATAAGGAAACTACGGGCATCCTACTAAACATATAATTACACTCAATGTTCAAAGGATCAACACTTAGCAAGTTCGCCTAGTCACTAGGGTTTCCATTTTGTGCTTACCCGTGCAATTAAGCCCAAAGTCAACTCAAAATCAATCTCAAGCCATGCATCAATTAATTCAACATCCCCAAGTACTCAAAACAGTCCACACAACATCTCAATGTCACAATCCCAAGCAATTAATAACACAAGAGAAGTTACAACAAATTTTCTAAGCATATGACTAAATGAAACCCTCACTGCAATAGGCTGTTTTCTCACAATCATTAAGATAACCAAACAATCTCCAATTCCAGTGAATAAGATGTCAAATTAAAGCTTTAGAAGTGAACTAAAATCAGAAACAAACCTTGCATCATTTGGAGTTCGAGATCAATAGTTATGGCCAAAACAGTGGAATTGCACAAAACTGTCCAGATTTGCACACATTTCGATAATTTTCGTTTTTGAGGTCCTTAGGGTCAGATTTAGCCTTAGTCCATTTCTGACAAAAATGTCCAGACCTGAAACATATAGCAGCACACCAAATTTCATGCATTTTGGATATCATTTACTAAGTCCAAACTGGTTCGTTCCACAACGTCAGTGCATCTGCCAAAACCTGCTTCATTTTTCCAGACTTCCAGATTTTGACACATTTTAATGATTTGCCATTTGGAGGACCTTAGAGTCAAAATTAGCTTTGGCTATTTCTACGAAAAATGTTCAAAACTGGAAAAACTAGTTCCCTACCAATTTTCATCCATGTTCAACATCATTTTCCTAGCCAAACTCACCTCGTAACAACAAGTCAGAGAGTTGTCAACAAACCCGATTTCATCTATCATCAACTTCAAGCCATAATCTTGCCATGCATGGTTGTAAAATCTTATGAACACACATATAACTCAAGTACAGAAGCAAAGACATACATTTAAGAGCATGCATGTGGATTTTTGAAGGATTTTCAAAAGGTTTTAGCCCTCACCATAGCAAATCAACAAGAAGATGCACAAAACTTGATGAAGCACAAATTTCTTCTTCTTCCTTACTTAGCCAAGACACCACCCGATTTCTCTCTATTTTTCCTAGCTTAGTGGCCAAGTTCTTAGTACATGCATGTGGTTAGAACAAAAAGAAAAGAAATGGAGCTATCAACATACCAAAGGGCCGAATGAGTGTTCTATGAGCTTGCATGCATGTCTCTTTGCTTCTAGCTTGCTTGGGCTGCCATGGCCGAGCTTGGGAGGGTCTTAGAGTGCCCTTGAGAGTTTTTAGGAGTCTTGGGAGCTCAAAGGTCAGCCTTGTCCGAAAATGGAGAGAGAAGGAGAGAGAATGAGAGAGTTTGTGAGGAAAGAGAGAGGAATGATGCTTGTGTGTGTGTGTGTTGGCCTTGAGCCTGTCAAATCTGATTTTTGTGTGTCAACTAGCATATAATTTGAGTTGTAATGAGGCATGGGGTGTGTTGGTCGAGAAAGGGGACTTGGGGTAGGGTGAAATGGCAATATTTTATGCATTGTGTCTAGTGTTTGTCATAGATTGTCTAGGGTAGAATATTTTTTGTTCAAAACTTGCTCAAGACTTTGATATGGCCGAGAAATGCAATGAAAAATCTGAAATTTCAGATTCAAGTTAATACATTTTAGATTATAATAAGTGTGGAATTTGAGGTGCATTGGTTTTGGGTGAAAATAAAGAATAAAGAATGTTTAGGTGTTTGTGTAGATAGAATTATTTATTGTTAGTGGGTTTTGTAGAGATTTGAATTAGGATTATAATAATAGTTAGTGGATTGTGTAGGATTATTTTATTGTCTTGTGCTTTGTGTAGGATTCTTTATTAATTAGCGTGCGGGCACGCTTTCCTCAGTCTAGGGCACGCACTACAAGACACACACAGAAATCAATACGGGGCACGAATCACGAGGTAGACACGAACTACGAGGTATGACACGAACTGCAAGACTAATGCACGTAATCCTAGGTGAATGCACATAAACCAATGCAAGGCACGTAATTCAATGCAATGTACACAAATCGAGGTACGACTCTTAAACCTAGGTTAGGGCAAGCAATTCAAGGTTAGTGCACACAAATCGAGGTATCGCACTTAAATCGAAGTCAAGGCAGGTAAGTCGGGATTAGGGCACATAATTCTAGGTCAAGGCACGTATGGTGAGGCATGCATGAAAACTGAGATAGGGCACGTAATCCAAGGTTAGTCATATCATTCTTGGTCTATGGCACACAAATCAAGGTAACACACGTTATTCGGGGTCAGGCCTCACATCCTCCCCTACTTAAAAGAATTTCGTCCCGAAATTCATTCTTGCCTATTGAGGTCATTTAGACGGATTCCGACCATTGTTATTTTCCAACTCCGGGTCGTCCTTTGTTCTGTGATCTCTCTTACCACAACGAATTCACTTCTTAGCTTTCTCCAATCATTTAATTCGGTGTGACCCCTACATTTAGAGTTCATTCCTTTGAACAACTCTATTTTCTCCAAATGATCTTAAGGTCGAGTTCATTAACTAAGGTTAGAATCTCCAAACATAGTCATCAAAGCTGCATCGGTATTCTAACAATATAACTATAACTCCAAAATCATGACTCATGTTGTATCAATCTCGCATCCATACCTCAAAAGGAATATCACAATAATACTGCGATCTTATGGTTATATACACTAATTTCAAGATGATAGGTCTATATCAGATTTACATATTCTATCAACTAGCTTCAAAATTGTTAACACCTAGGACATACACACGTTATGGGTTGTTTCCACAATATGACTCTATTTTCAGGAAGAACTCACCAAACAAACTAATCCATCTCAAATCGTCATCTATCGATGGTATCATAGCCCTTCTTATCTCGTAGGTACATTAGATTAGTAAATCTTCTAATGACTAGTCTCCCGGTTACAGGCTCCTATTCACTAACATCATTTCCCAGCTTCGTTAACCTCCACGCTCGTAATCAAGGAGAAAGACCGTTGAGATTCATTAAACTCGAATTCTAAGGTTTATTAAGTACCATCAACAAATGCCATTGAAATTGCATGGGTAAACTGTCTTGTCGCACTAGTTCAACTCTTACAAGTAAATTCATCAACTCGTAATCCATAATTTATTTCCTTATTAAAATCCCTATCTTCAAGTCACGAGGCTTCAGAATTTCTTTTAATCTTAACCAAGACTCCTAAGGTGAATAGTTTCAACATCAAATAAATTCCACTCACCTCAATCCAAGGTAATGTTAGATTAGGAAGACAATGGTCCTACTCACTTAGCGACCTAGTCATTCCTTCGAACACTTAATGCCCGCCAATATATCTTCGACATTAATGTTACTAAGCTAGGTTCATCGCCATGTAAGTGATATCAATGCTCTACTAGGTTACCGGCCGTACAACAACAATCCTAGGACTATAAATGGGTACCGAAATGACTGAGCTCATAAAATACTTACACGAGATAACTTCAAGGTTGTATCAATATAAGAATTATGACCATGAGGCATCCTTCAACATAACCTAATAGAACTTCAAAAGTAATCAACTACTTATTTAACTATCACTACAAGATTCACCCCTCTTATTCAACGACCACAATTCGAAGTCTACCGATCGCTAGTTTCTAGATGTGAAACGGTGCACATAGATACGATGGTCTAACAATAGTCTCTTGGGTCATTATGACTATAATTCATCTCTATCTTAACTCTATGAAATCTTACTCTTCTCATTTACATGTTCAACTAGCTAAGAGCGTCAAGACTCATCGATCTTAGGTCCTAGGGTTCACCATGAATCATCATGTATACTCACTATTAGCTATTTAGGATTATTAATCATACCCTAACGACTCCACTTTGTAACCGAATGCTTTAATCTCATTTCCATGGTTTATATATTAGGTCCATTGGTATTACTTAGGGATATATGCTTCTTAACATCCTCTACAGTATCCAAATAACGAGTGTATATAATGATTTACTTTGCATAATCACAACTAAATCCGAGGGCACCAAACTGATACCATGATTCTTAATATCACCAATATCCAACTTAGGGCCTTCAACAACGTTAGTCATCTAATGCAAAATTCAATACCTTACACTTCTATTCGACCTAACATTTAGGTGTAGTCTTCCAAACACGAGTTCTAGTTACCGGAATTCCTCGATTCCAACATCCCCATATCTTGTTATACTAAAGATTCATCAACCTTGTTAAACTTAGTCTCCAGAGTTGCCTACATGTCTTGGGGTTATCCATTGTTAAGTTACTTAAACACACTATTCATGCCTTAATAATCTAACCCTTATCGTCAATTTCCACGAATTCATCTCTTAATTTCTAGGTCACGATCTTACCATTGAGTGAACTTGAAACTCGCCAGTATACACCTTATTAGGTTCAACGATGCTTAATTCCAATCAAGTAAGGATTCAATCATATAAATAGTCTATTATACCATTTTAAGATATAAGAATTTGATTCAAAAGCAACTCCTGAGTCAAACTTTCATTATAAGCAAATGAACATATATATACTACTCCACATGTCCAATGGTATATTCTTATATCTAAGGAAAGTTGTATGTCCTTAACATTTATTCTTGAACCACAATGAGAAGAACGGTTTAATGGAATCAAAACTTTATAGCCATAAAATTGATAACTTAATCATAGGTATGAGTATTCCAAAGATAAGAGGATAACTTTACCTCAACATTTATACATGTGCTACGCATTTTTTATATGCATATCCAATAATACATATGATCCATCGAGTACCTGTGAAGATGCGAGAAATCTCTAACCGAGCCTTTTCGTTCGTCCTGCACAAATTCACTTTCCTGAAAGTCCTAATCCTAACTATCTATGTGTATAAACAGTCATTCACGGTTATATAACATGCACATGTATCAAGGAAGGAGTATAAAAGTATGCATGCATTATTAAGGACGTGTCAGTGTGCATGATATAAAATACATATGGTCCGCAAAGGCACATAATATTCGATGTTCAAAACAATTAAAGCACATTAGCACACATTAACACATATAAACAAGATATCATAATTATCTTAGGGCTTCTACCTACGGTCCGAGAGTTGAACCCGACTAATGCCTAGTTAGTAAACTAGGCTCTGACACTATTCTAATATAAGGTGTCACGCCCCAACCCGGCCTATAAAGGTTAGACTAGGGTGTGATCTAAACATTCAAGTCACGTCTCGTACTTAACCGTTCATGAAGATTTAACACTTAACGTTTTGGCCTAAACTCCAAAATTTTTCAAAAAATCGGCAGCATAACGATTGTAATTGGGCTATTTGGTTTGACCTAATTCTCTAAACGCCTCAAAATTTACCATCTCACATTCATTTCCAACTAAGATTACTATTTATCGTCAATTGAAATGCCTACTGGATGTCTTGATGTCTCGTTTGATTAATAACCTAGCATGATACTATGTCTCGTTCGTTTGTTAATCCTCGTTACAAAAGTACCTGTTGATCTTAGCTTAATAACGTGTACCTGCTTAAGATTTGGTTGGTTCATTTTACTTAGCCTTTACCTAACACTTCATAATCCTATTACAGATACTAGCAGTAATAATAGCTAAACGATCATAGTAGTGTCTAGTGTCTGTCTAGTTAATATCAGTACAAACCAAAATTTGACCCCAAATTACAACGAGGGACTTTTACAGTACAAATCAAGCAACATAAAAAGAAATAGTCTTCAAGTAGCATAGTTCACAAATAGCCATAATCACGCAAAGCACATAGGACAGGCAATCACTCCAAGGAATCATCGTTAGGCACATCGTCCTCAGGTACCTGTTCTTGATCTTCTTCACCTGAGATGATAAAAGAGGGTGAGTCCTTATGAACTCAGCGAGGGGGAACGAGAAATAGGTTTTGAAACTCATTTTCCGGTTCAACTTATGAAAATCCTTTTGCAAGCATGAATATAACACAATTAAGTACATAACAATAATATAAAGTAAAGGAACACAATTACCAGTCTTTCCTCCCCGAGATTCTCCAGGAACCAAGCGAGAGTACTTACACATATATAAAAAGGATACGGTGAGCTTTTGCTCTCAGTTGTTGCGGCCGACTTCAAATCATCCCCTTAACACGCCAAGTGGGTGTACTCCGGATGTACCCCGAAATCCTACGACCCAACTCTCCGAGGAAGTCAAGCCCCCAAGCGAGAGAGGGAATGGGACCATGGTAGTCACGGTTGCACCGGCAAGCCCGATGCCGCCCAGTGTGCATGAACGCTACCATGCCAGAATGAAAGGTTGCAACCTTGTATGCAATGCACATTTATGACATTTAATATATCACATTAGGAGGACACCAAAGTAGGCTGCCTCCGGACAGTCATAAGATTGTACATTGACAAGCAAACAAGCGAGGCACGAATAGACAAGTAATTTCACTTGAAAAGCATATGGAGTTATATGAACATTAAACGGGCAGCCATGTAACGCACGTAAATCAAGTCATATAACTCATTTCAACGTCCACGTAATCAAATAATAAGGTTATTCAACATGCGACAACAAATCTATATGGTTCAGATGCAAGAAATGCCTATTTGTCAACATGCACCAAGTCAAAATCACATTTAGGGCTATAAGGAAACTACAGGCAGCCTACTAAACATATAATTACACTCAATGTTCAAAGGATCAACACTTAGCAAGTTCGCCTGGTCACTAGGGTTTCCATTTCGTGCTTACCCGTGCAATTAAGCCCAAAGTCAACTCAAAATCAATCTCAAGCCATGCATCAATTAATTCAACATCCCCAAGTACTCAAAATAGTCCACACAATATCTCAATGCCACAATCCCAAGCAATTAATACCACAAGAGAAGTTACAACAAATTTTCTAAGCATATGACTAAATGAAACCCTCACTGCAATAGGTTATTTTCTCACAATCATTAAGACAACCAAACAGTATCCAATTCCAGTGAATAAGATGTCAAATTAAATCGTAAGAAGTGAACTAAAATCAGAAACAAACCTTGCATCATTTGGAGTTCGAGATCAATAGTTATGGCCAAAACAGTGGAATTGCACAAAACTGTCCAGATTTGCACACATTTTGATAATTTTCGTTTTTGAGGTCCTTAGGGTCAGATTTAGCCTTAGTCCATTTCTGACAAAAATGTCCAGACCTGAAAAATATAGCAGCATACCAAATTTCGTGCATTTTGGACATCATTTACTAAGTCAAAATTGGTTCGTTCCACAAGGTCAGTGCATCTACCAAAACCTGCTTCATTTTTCCAGACTTCCAGATTTGGACACATTTTAATAATTTTCCATTTGGAGGATCCTAGAGTCAAAATTAGCTTTGGCCTATTTCTTTGAAAAATGTTCAAAACTGGTAAAAATAGTCACCTACCAATTTTCATGCATTTTCAACGTCATTTGCCTAGCCAAACGCACCTCGTAACAACAAGTCAAAGAGCTGTCAACAAACCCGATTTCATCTATCATCAACTTCAAGCCATAATCTTGCCATGCATGGTTGTAAAAGCTTATGAACACACATATAACTCAAGTACAGAAGCAAAGACATACATTTAAGAGCATGCATGTGGATTTTTGAAGGATTTTCAAAAGGTTTTAGCCCTCACCTTAGCAAATCAACAAGAAGATGCACAAAACTTGATGAAGCACAAATTTCTTCTTCTTCCTTGCTTAGCCAAGACACCACCCAATTTATCTCTATTTTTCCTAGCTTAGTGGCCAAGTTCTTAGTACATGCATGTGGTTAGAACAAGAAGAAAAGAAATGAAAGCTATCAACATACCAAAGGGCCAAATGAGTGTTCTATGAGCTTGCATGCATGTCTCTTTGCTTCTAGCTTGCTTGGGCTGCCATGGCCGAGCTTGGGAGGGTCTTAGAGTGCCCTTGAGAGTTGTTAGGAGTCTTGGGAGCTCAAAGGTCAGCCTTGGCCGAAAATGGAGAGAGAAGGAGAGAGAATGAGAGAGTTTGTGAGGAAAGAGAGAGTTTGAGAGAGGAATGATACTTGTGTGTGTGTGTATGTTGGCCTTGAGCCTTTCAAATCTGATTGTTGTGTGTCAACTAGCATATAATTTGAGTTGTAATGAGGCATGGGGTGTGTTGGTCGAGAAAGGGGACTTGGGGTAGGGTGAAATGGCAATATTTTATGCATTGTGTCTAGTGTTTGTCATAGATTGTCTAGGGTAGAATATTTTTTGTTCAAAACTTGCTCAAGACTTTGATATGGCCGAGAAATGCAATGAAAAATCTGAAATTTCAGATTCAAGTTAATACATTTTAGATTATAATAAGTGTGAAATTTGAGGTGCATTGGTTTTGGGTGAAAATAAAGAATAAAGAATGTTTAGGTGTTTGTGTAGATAGAATTATTTATTATTAGTGGGTTTTGTAGAGATTTGAATTAGGATTATAATAATAGTTAGTCGATTGTGTAGGATTATTTTATTGTCTTATGCTTTGTGTAGGATTCTTTATTGATTAGCATGCGGGCACGCTTTCTTAGGTCTAGGGCACGCACTACGAGACACGCACAAAAATCAATACGGGGTACGAATAACGAGGTAGACACGAACTACGAGGTAAGACACGAACTTCAAGACTAATGCACGCAATCCTAGGTGAATGCACGTAAACCAATACAAGGCACGTAATTCAATGCAATGCATGCAAATCGAGGTACGACTCTTAAACCTAGGTTAGGGCACGCAATTCAAGGTCAGTGCACACAAATCGAGGTATCGCACTTAAATCGAAGTCAGGGCATGTAAGTCGGGATTAAGGTACATAATTCTAAGTCAAGGCATGTATGACGAGGCATGCATGAAAATCGAGACAGGGCACATAATCCTAGGTCAGGCATATCATTCTTGGTCTATGGCACACAAATCAAGGTAACACACGTTATTCGGGGTCAGGCCTCACACGTGCCCCATTCGCGGTGTGCCGAGTTAGGCCTAGGTCCGTTACGAAATAAAAATGACTCTCGGCAACGGATATCTTTGCTCTGACATCGATGAAGAACATAGCGAAATGAGATACTTGGTGTGAATTGCAGAATCCCGTGAACCATCGAGTCTTTGAACGCAAGTTGCACCCGAAGCCGTCAGGCCGAGGGCACGTCTGCTTGGGTGTCACGCATCACGTCGCCCTTCCACCCCGTGCCCCAACATTGGGTTGTCAGGTTCGTGCGCAGGGGCGGATTGTGGACTCCCGTGTCTCGAGGCGCGGTTGGTCGAAATACGAGTCTGGCGCGACGGACATCACGACAAGTGGTGGTTGGTCCATTCAACTCGCGAGTTTTCGTGCGTCGTCCAGTCATGCGTGCAGGACTGAAGATAGACCCTCTAGCGCCATGCACTATGATCGCGACCCCAGGTCAAACGGGATTACCCACTGAGCTTAAGCATATCAATAAGTGGAAGAAAAGAAACTTACAAGGATTCCCTTAGTAACGGTGAGCGAACTGGGAATAGCCCAGCTTGAGAATCGGGCGGCTCCGTCATCTGAATTGTAGTCTGGAGAAGCGTCCTCAGCGGTGGACCGGGCCCAAGTCCCCTGGAAAGGGGCGCTAGAGAGGGTGAGAGCCCCGTCATGCCCGGACTC
>CM075783.1:47647541-47652541 GCA_037974665.1 Ehretia macrophylla
ACGGTAGTGCGCGCATCAGACGCGCATACCGCATGATGGTGCTTGCATGTGGCCCGCATGCCGCTCGATGGTGCGCGCATGGGGCGCCCATGGGGCAAGATGGTGCGCACATCTGGCGCTCATGCCGCACGATGGTGCTTGCATGGGGCCCTCATGCCACACGATGGTGCGCGCATGGGGCACCCATGCCGCACGAAGGTGTGCGCATAGTGTGCCCATGCTGCACGATGGTGTGCGCATCAGGCGCCCATGCCACACGATGGTGCCCGCATGTGGCCCGCATGCCGCACGAAGGTGCGCGCATGGGGCGCCAGTGCCGCACAATGGTACGCGCAAGTGGCGCGCGGGGGGCACTCAAGGGGCGCTGTTGGGGCACTGTTAGGGCACGGCTGGGGCACTGTTGGGGCATGGCTGGGGGACGGTGGGGGTACACTTTAGGGACGATGGGGGATGTTAGGGGACGGTTTTGGCACTAGTAGGGGACGTTGGGCACGACGGGCAATGTTATGCATTCGAGGGAATTGGGCATGCGAAATGTATTATGACACGAATGTAGACATTGATATTCTTGTACAAGTGGTTTCCGAATCTACGAAGTAGTCTTAACATTTGCCTTGTCCGACAAACAGTTCGTCACATTTGTGAGGCGAAATAGATTAATCGGTTTCCTAATCCTCCAAAGCAAATTGTAACACCAAATATCATGTAAACTAATTAATTTTTGAATTAATATAAATTTTCCTGAATTTTCTAGTATTTTTTTTTATTTTTCCATATTTTTCATAATTTTTAAATATTAAAAATTAATTTTTCAAAAAATATATTTTTGCATATCATTTAACAAATTAATGTATGAATTAATATAATTTTTTTAGGAATTTTATACTATTTTTCTAATTTTTCCCTATTTTTCATAATTATTAAATATTAAAAATATTTTTTCAAAATTTTTTTTTTGAAGCATTTGGATATCATATGATATCAATAAGGAGCAAGTTGGTTACGAAGATCATGCCATATGGGGCCTTTTATAGTGTAAAACACCCATTATGAATCTCTGGCAAAATGTACGCTACTACTATCACTTGGGTTTTTGCATCTAAATGTATTATAGGGGGGTATGTGATGTCAAGCCTCCTGGTCGAGGGCCATGTGGGGGGACGTTGTGGGCACTTCGTGGCACATTGTGGGCTATATCGTGGGCTATATTGTGGACGGGAATGCCTACCGAGTGAATCACGCCAAGGTATTGCGTTGTATATCCGGGCGTTAGGGCCGTGCCACCCCCTCCCCGCGTCCCCCAGCATGTCCCTCAACGCGGCACCAAGATGGCTAATGAGGAACGTGGTGGCTTCCTTAGCCCCTCATTATCCATCTTGGTGCCGTAACACCGTCGACGTCATTGGGATGGCTAATGAGGGGGCGAGTGGTTGCCCAAGCACAAAACTAGCCATCCCCGTGCCGCCGGCTAGGTACACGTTAGGGGACATTCCCGTCCCCCGATGTGTCACTAGGCCCACGCGATGCGCGAATCACCTAGCACACGAAGCCATGGCCGTTGTCGAGTGGATGCGCGCGGCCATGGTCTAGTGTTGTGGCGATCCAAGCACCGCGTGGGCTTGGGTGGCTCATGGGGGACAGTGGGGGCAACCGTGATGCGCGAATTGCCTAGCACACGTGGCATTGGCTTTCGTTAAGCAACGACGCGAGTGTTGCAATGAGACGATTGCTAATACTTTAATGTCGAGGTGATCCAAGCACCATGCGGCCTTGAAGTTGTCCCCCGGTGGGTTCTGACGTGCCTGTGCGATGCACGAATTGCCTAGCTCACGACGCCATGTCCTCGCTGAGTCATAATGCGACGGACGTGGTATAGTGTTGTGGCGATCCAAGCACGGCGTGGGCAGGAAGGTAGTTTTCTTGTCCCGTTCCGTGCATACGGGGGGATGGTGGGGGACATGCGTGATGCGCGAATCGCCAAGCACATGTGGCATTGGCTTTCGTTAAGCAACGACGCGAGCATTTCAATGAGACGATTGCTGATGCTTCAATGTCGTGGCGATCCAAGCACCATGCGGCCGTGAAGCCGTCCAACGGTTAGTTCCAATAGGCCTGTGCAATGCACAAATCGCCTAGCACATGACGTCATGGTCCTCGCTGAGTTGTAATGTGACGGACGTGGTCTAGTGTCGTGGCGATCCAAGCACCGCGTGGGCAGGAAGGTAGTTTGATTGTCCCGTTCCATGCATACGTGGGGATGGTGGGGGGCATGCGTGATGCGCGAATCGCCTAGCACATGTGGCATTGGCTTTCGTTAAGCAATGACGCGAGTGTTGCGATGAGACGATTGCTGATGCTTCAATGTCGTGGCGATCCAAGCACCATGCGGCCTTGAAGCCATTCCCCGATTGGTTCCGACAGGGCTGTGCGATGCGCAAATCGCCTAGCACATGACGCCATGGTCCTCACTGATTCGTAATGCGACGGACGTGGTCTAGTGTCGTGGCGATCCAAGCACCGCGTGGGCAGGAAGGTAGTTTACTGTTCCCGTTCCTTGCATACGGGGGATGGTAGGGGGCATGCGTGATGCGCAAATCGCCTAGCACATGTGGCATTGGCTTTCGTTAAGCAACGACGCGAGCGTTGCAATTAGACGATTGCTGATGCTTCAATGTCGTGGCGATCCAAGCACCATGCGGCCTTGAAGCCGTCCCCCGGTTGGTTCCGACAGACCTGTGCGATGCGCAAATCGCCTAGCACACGACGCCATGGTCCTCGCTAAGTCGTAATACGACGGACGTGGTCTAGTGTCGTGGCAATCCAAGCACCGCATAGGCAGGAATGTAGTTTGCTTGTCCCATTCCGTGCATACGGGGGGATGGTGGGAGGCATGCATGATGCGCGAATCGCCTAGCACATGTGGCATTCACTTTCGTTAAGCAACGACGCGAGCGTTGCGATGAGACGATTACTAATGCTTCAATGTCGTGGCGATCCAAGCACCATGCGGCCTTGAAGCTGTCCCATGGTTGGTTCCGACAGGCCTATGCAATGCGCAAATCACCTAGCACACGACGCTATGGTCCTCGCTGAGTCGTAATACGACGGACGTGGTTTAGTGTCGTGGCGATCCAAGCACCACGTGGGTAGGAAGGTAGTTTGCTTGTCCCGTTTCGTGCATACGGGGGGATGGTGGGGGGCATGCATGATGCATGAATTGCCTAGCACATGTGGCATTGCATTCATTAAGCAACGACGCGAGCGTTGCGATGAGACGATTGCTGATGCTTCAATGTCGTGGTGATCCAAGCACCATGCGGCCTTGAAGCCGTCCCCCGGTTGGTTCCGACAGGCCTGTGCGATGCGCAAATCGCCTAGCACACGACGCCATGGTCCTCGCTGAGTCGTAATGCGACGGACGTGGTCTAGTGTCGTGGCGATCCAAGCATCGCGTGGGCAGGAAGGTAGTTTGCTTGTCCCGTTCCGTGAATACAGGTGCATACAGGGGGACGGTGGGGGGCATGCGTGATGCGTGAATCACTTAGCACATGTGGCATTGGCTTTCATTAAGCAACGACATGAGCGTTGCGATGAGACGATTGCTGATGCTACAATGTTGTAGTGAACCAAGCACCATGCAGCCTTGGAGCCGTCCCCCGGTTGTTTCCGACGGGCCTATGCAATGCGCGAATCGCCTAGAACACGACGCCATGGTCCTCGCTGAGTCGTAATGCGATGGACATGGTCTAGTGTCGTGGCGATCCAAGCGCCACATGGGCAGGATTGTAGTTTGGTTGTCCCGTTCCATGAATAAAGGTGCATACAGGGGGACGGTGGGGGGCATGAGTGATGCGCGAATCGCCTAGCACATGTGGTATTGGCTTTTGTTAAGCAACGACGCGAGCGTTGCGATGAGACGATTGCTGATGCTTCAATGTCGTTGCGATCCAAGCACCATGCAGCCTTGAAGCCGTCCCCCGGTTGTTTCCGACGGGCCTGTGCAATGCGCGAATGGCCTAGAACACGACGCCATGGTCCTCGCTGAGTCGTAATGCGACGGATATGGTCTAGTGTCGTGGCGATCCAAGCACCACGTGGGCAGGAAGGTAGTTTTCTTGTCCCGTTCCGTGAATACAGGTGCATACAAGGGGACGGTGGGGGGCATGCGTGTTGCGCGAATCACTTACCACATGTGGCATTGGCTTTCGTTAAGCAACGACGTGAGCGTTGCGATGAGATGATTGCTGATGCTTCAATGTCATGGCGATCCAAGCACCATGCAGGCTTGAAGCCGTCCCCCGATTGTTTCCAACGGGCCTGTGCAATGCGCGAATTGCCTAGCACACGACCCCATGGTCATCGCTGAGTCGTAATACGACGGACGTGGTCTAGTGTCATTGTGATCCAAGCACCGCGTGGGCAGGAAGGTAGTTTGCTTGTCCCATTCTGTGCATACGGGTGCATACAGGGGGACGGTGGGGGGCATGCGTGATGCATGAATCGCCTAGCATATGTGGCATTGGCTTTTGTTAAAAAAACAACGCGAGCGTTGCGATCAGACGATTGCTGATGCTTTAATGTCGTGGCGATCCAAGCACCGTGCGGCCTCAAAACTGTCCCCCGGTGTGTTCTTATGGGCCTACGCGATGCTCAAATCGCCTAGTACCCGACGCCATAGTCCTCACTGAGTCGTAATGGAACGGACGTGGTCTAGGGTCGTGGCAATTCAAGCACCGCGTGGGCAGGAAGGTAGTTTGCTTGTCCCGTTCCGTGCATACAGGGGAACGGTAGGGGGCATGCATGATGCGCGAATCGCCTAGCACATGTGGCATTGGCTTTTGTTAAGTGACGACACAAGCGTTGCGATGAGACGATTGTTGATGCTTCATTGTCGTGGCGATCCAAGCACCGTGCTGCCTCGAAGCCGTTCCCCGGTGTGTTCCCATTGGCCTGTGCGATGCGTGAATCGCCTAGCACCCGACGCCAAGGTCCTCGCTAAG
>CM075783.1:47657541-47670041 GCA_037974665.1 Ehretia macrophylla
CAGATTGCGGCGACGTGGGCGGTTCGCTGCCCACAACGTCGCGAGAAGTCCACTGAACCTTATCATTTAGAGGAAGGAGAAGTCTTAACAAGGTTTCCGTAGGTGAACCTGCGGAAGGATCATTGTCGAACCCTGCGAAGGCAGAACGACCTGTGAACCCGTTTAAACAACGCGGGGCCGAGCGGAGGAGGCGGCTCGTCCCCAGCCCGCTCGTCGGTCTTGAGTCGGGGCGAACGCCCCGCAAACAATGAATCCCGGCGCAGAATGTGACAAGGAAAATGAAAATTGCGGGCCAGCCTATCCGTGCCCCATCCACGGTGTGCCGGGTTAAGGCTAGGTCCCTTACGAAATGAAAACGACTCTCGGCAATGGATATCTCGGCTCTCACATCGATGAACAACGTAGCGAAATGCAATACTTGGTGTGAATTGCAGAATCCCGTGAACCATTGAGTCTTTGAACGCAAGTTGCGCCCGAAGCCGTCAGGCTGAGGGCACTTTTGCCTGGGCATCATGCATCGCGTCGCCCCCCACCCCGCGCCCCAACATTGGGTTGTCGGGATCGTGCGCAAGGACAGATTGTGGCCTCCCGTGTCTCGAGGTGCGATTGGCCAAAATACGAGTCCGGCGCGACGGACGTCACGACAAGTGTTGGTTGGTCCATTCAACTCGCGAGTTGTCGTGCGTCGTCCCGTCGCGCGTGCGGGACTGAAGATAGACCCTCCGGCGCTATGCGCTACGACCACGACCCCAGGTCAGGCTGGATTACCCGTTGAGTTTAAGCATATCAATAAGCGGAGGAAAAGAAACTTACAAGGATTCCCTTAGTAACGGCGAGCGAACCGGGAACAGCCTAGCTTGAGAATTGGGCAGCTCCGTCGTCCGAATTGTAGTATGGAAAAGCGTCCTCAGTGGTGGACCAGGCCCAAGTCCCCTAGAAAGGGGTGCCAGAGAGGGTGAGAGCCCCGTCGTGCCCGGACCCTGTCTGTCACGCCCCAACTCGGCCTATAAGGTTAGACTAGGGTGTAATCTAAACATTCAAGTCATATCACATGCTTAACGATTTATGAAGATTACACACTTAATGTTTTTGGCCTAAACTTCAAAATTTTTCAGAAACTCGGCAGCATAACGGCTGCAATTGGGCTCTTTGGTTTAACCTAATTCTCTAAATGCCTCAAAATTTACTATCTCAAATTCATTTCCAACTAAGATTGCTATTTATCATCAATTGAAATGCCTATTGGTTATCTTGATGTCTCGTTTGATTTATAACCTAGCATGATACTAAGTCTCGTTTTTTGTTTATCCTCGTTACAAAAGTTCCTGTTCATCTTAGCTTAATAGCGAGTACCTGTTTAAGATTGGATAAGTTCATTTACTTAGTCCTTAACTAATACATCATAACCTATAATAGATACTAGCAGTGATAAATAGAAAAACGATCATAGTAGTGTCTAGCGTCAGTCTACTTAATACCAGTACAAACCAAAATTAGACCCCAAATTACAACGGGGGTCTTTTACATTAGAAATAGCAAGCAACATGAAAGAAATAGTCTTCAAGTAGCACATAGTTCACAAGTAGCCACAATCACGCAAAGCAAACTAGACAGGTAATCACTCCAGGGATTCATCATTAGACACACCGTCCTCGAGTACCTGTTCTAGATCTTTTTCACCTGAGATGATAAAAGAGGGTGAGTCCTTATGAACTCAGCGAGGGGGTACGAGAAATAGGTTTTGAAACTCATTTTCCGGTTCAACTTATGAAATCCTTTTGCAAGCATGAATATAACAATAATACAAGTACAGGAATAGAAATACCAGTCTTTCCTCCCCGAGGTTTTCTAAGAACCAAGCGACAGTACTTGTACACACAGTAAAAGGGATACAGTGAGCTTTTGCTCTCAGATCAGTTCTAGAATCAATTGTTGCTGCCGACTTCAATCATTCCCCAAACACGCCAGATGGGTGTACTCCGGATGTACCCCGAAATCCTACGACCCAACTCTCCGAGGAAGTCTAGCCCCCAAGCGAGAGAGAGAATGGGACCATGGTAGTCACAGGTGCACCGGCAAGCCCAATGTCGCCCGGTGTGCGTGATCGCTACCATGCCGACAGGAAAGATTGCAACCTTGTATGCAGTGCACATTTATGACATTTCATGTATCACATTAGGAGGACAACAAAGTAGGTTGCCTCCGGACAGTCATAAGATTGCACATTGACAAGTGAACAAGCAGGGCATGATAAAACAGGTAATTTCACTTGAAAGTCATATAGAGTTATATGAACATTAAACGGGCAGCCATGTAACACATGTAAATCAAGCCATATAACTCATTTTGAAGTCCAAGTAATCAGGTGATAGAATTATTCAACATGCAACAACATTTACGTGGGCTCGAATGCTAGAAAAGCTCATTTCTCAACATGCAATGATCAAAATCACATTTAGGACTATAAAGGCATTTATGGGCAGCCTACTAAGCATATAATTCCACAAAATATCCAAATGGTCAACACTTAGCAAGCCTACCTAGTCATTAGGGTTTCCGTTTCATGCTTAACCGTGTGATTAAACCCTAAGTCAACTCAAAGTCAATCTCAAGTCACGCATCATTTAATTCAACATCCTCAAACATTCAAAACAGTCCACACAACATCCCGAAGTTACAATCCCAAGCATTTAATTCAACAAGAGGAGTCACAACAATTTTTCTAAGCACAACATTAAGTGAAACCCTTACTGCAAAAGGCTGTTTTCTCACAATCAATAGGATAAGCAAAAAATCTCCAAATCCAGTGAATAAGATGTCAAATTAAATCTTAAGAAGTTAACTAAAATCAGAAACAAACCTTGCATCAATTGGAGTTCGGGATCATTAGATATAGCCGAAACAGTGGGATAGCACAAAACTGTCCAGATTTGCACACATTTCGATAATTGACGTTTTTGAGGTCCTTAGGGTCAGATTTAGCCTTAATCTATTTCTGACAAAAATGTCCCGAACTGAAAAATCTAGTAGCATACCAAATTTCATGTATTTTGGACATCGTTTACTAAGTCAAATCTGGTTCGTTCTACAAGGTCAGTGCATTTGCCAAAACCTGCTTCATTTTTCCAGATTTCCAGATTTGGACACATTTTAAAGATCTGCCATTTTGAGGACCTTAGAGTCAAAATTAGCTTTGGCCTAGTTCTGTGAAAAATTTTCAAAACTGTCCAAACTAGTCACCTACCAATTTTCATACATTTTCAACATCATTTTCCTAGCTAAACTTACCTCAAAACAAACTGGTCAGAGAGCTGTCAACAATCCGACTTCACCTATCATCACTTTCAAGCCAAGATCTTGCCATGCATGGTTGCAAAAGCTTATGAACGAACATATAACTCAAGTACAGAAGCAAAGACATACATTTGTGAGCATGCATGTGGATTTTTTAAGGATTTTCAAAAGGTTTTAGCCCTCACCTTAGCAAACAACCAAGAAGATGCACAAAAACTTGTTGAAGCTCAAATCTCTTCTTCTTCTTGCTTAGCCGAGATTCCAACTTGGTTTTCTCTATTTTTTCTAGCCTAGTGATCAATCTCTTAGTACATGCATGAGGTTAGAACAAGAAGAAAATAAGTGGATGCTTAAAACTCACCTAGGGCCGAAATGAAGGCTTCAAAGGGCATGCATGTGTGATTTTCGAACTCTAGCTAGTTTGGTTGAGCTTCTTCGATGGTTGCTTGTCTTGATGCACCAAGAATTGATGAAGTTGAGCAAGGGATGGTGAGAACTCAGCCAAGGCCGAGAGAGAGAGAGGGAAAATGAGAGGGAGAGAGAGAGAAATGTGAGAGGAAAGAAGAAATGACAAACAAAAAAAAAATGAAGGCCTTTGCAATTTTTGATGAGCATGTTCGGCCTTGAGCTTGATGAATCAGATTTTTGCGTCATCAAGGTGGGATTTTAAAATGCTAGCATGGGCATGAAGCTTTTGGTCGAGCAAGGTGAAGAAATTGAGGAGAATTTGAGCAATTTTTTAAGCATTGATAAGTGTTTTTGTGTCATGACTTGTCTAGAATCATTTTGAATTAAACATGCATGCAAGAAACCACATAGTGGTCGGCCAAAGCTAGTCTCAAATCTGAATTTTTGTCATCTTTGAGCATTATTTTAATTGTGTCTTGAAAGTGCAAAAAGAATAAGGAATAAAGAATAAGGAATGCTTAGTGTTTGGTGAATTTTTTGTCTTCTTGTGAGTTGAATTAGGATTATAATATTGATAGTGGATTTTGTAGGATTTTTTAATAGTCTAGTACTTTGCGTAAGATGCTTTCTTGATTAGCGTGAGGACACACTTTCCTAGGTCTAGGGCATGCACAACGAGGTAGGGCACGAACTACGAGGCGAACACACATTTTTCAAGTAAACGCACGCAACCCTAAATGAATGCACGTAATTCAATGCACGGCACATATAATGAACACAATTCTTAAACCTAGGCCAAGGCACGCAAATCTAGATTAGGGCACACGAAATGAGGTATCGCACGCAAATCGGGGTCGGGCCTCATACTGTTGCACCACAAGGCGCTGTCGGCGAGTCGGGTTGTTTGGGAATGTAGCCCTAAGCGGGCGGTAAATTCCGTCCAAGGCTAAATACGGGCGAGAGACCGATAGCGAACAAGTACCGCGAGGGAAAGATGAAAAGGACTTTGAAAAGAGAGTCAAAGAGTGCTTGAAATTGTTGGGAGGGAAGCGGATAGGGGCCAGTGATGCGCCTCGGTCGTATGCGGAACGACCAGAGCCGGTCCACCAATCGGCTCGGGGCGCGGACTAGCGCGGATTGGGGCAGCGGCCAAATCTCGGGCAGTAGATATGCCCGCGGAACGCCGTCACCTCGATCGTGGCGGGGCAGTGCGCGCCTTCGGCGTGCTTCGGCATCTGCGCGCTCCCGGTGCTGGCCTACGAGTTCTGTCACGCCCCGACCTGACCCCGCAAAAGGCCAAGCCCGGAACCGACACACGGACGAAGTCTCCTCTGTATCGCGGACGATCCGAAAACCCTAAAATCATCATAATACTTGCGAAAGCCATAAAACAACTCAAACAAGCCAACTTTCTTTGAAACATACATTTCTTATTAACCAACTTTACAACCCAAAAATGGTATGCATACTACACAAGTATTTATGCCACTAATCAATTCCATTAGCATACATTTCCTTACTAGTCACAAGGGTATAAGTTTACAACTTTACATTCTTACAACTTATACAACATAAGACTGTAGAGGCCTCAAACTAGAAAATACATACAAGACTACAAGCCTCAAAATTAAGCGACTTCCAAGCAATATACATATCAAGCAAGGCTCACACAAAATCTGGTAACCAACCACCAGCAAAGCAGAAAAGTGCTATCACAGAAACACCTCCACCTGCTCCTCCTCCTCTATTACCTCGATAGGGTCCGCTTCAACTACTCCTGTAAAAATATAGTATAGAGAGGAATGAGCAAAAACTATTGCTCAGCGAGGGCAATTGGTCTCAAGGACGGAGATGATAGGAGTATGCAATGCAATTAGTCAAGCAATACATACAAGTATCATATAGAGATACCAATAAAGCCATCAACAAAGCAAGGCAAGTATTTAAAGCTGTAAACACCCATTCAAAGGATACGATACTCTTTTCACGAGCAACTTTCAAACACGAATTCGATGATGACGCGCCGGCCCAAACCACCTTATAACACCAGTTTGGAATACCCCGGAAGTATCCATCAACCTACGACCCAAAACTCCCTGGGAGGCAACCCAAGCGAAAAGAGGGAATAGCAGCAGAGCTAGAGCAACCAACACTGGCAACCCGAGGCTATCCAGAGAGGCCCATCACTCACGCGCGAGACACTATGCAATGCAAGACTCGATACAAGGCGATAAACAAGCGATAAAGCCACACGTGTGAGAATAACAAAGTAGGTTACTCTCGCACGCAATAGCAACAATTGATAAGCATTTCAATCCAAATCAATTCAAACAAGTATTTCGAGCAACCCTAAGCATTCTATAGGCATAAAATCAAGAAAATAAGCAAAAACACAAATCGGCCCCAACTATCAAAACGCTACCATTTCCAAACGAGCCACGAGTTCTGGGAACTGACTTCACCAACCCTCCTAGGTCACCATAAGGCACGTCTAAAGACCCCGAAACCCTACTTAACCCTAGAAACCACGCAAAGTCCCGATTTTCCACTTTGCTCGTTCGAACTACAACTATATCAACCAAACACCCAACCAACGCCATAATCATACCAAAAGTGATTCCATGGCCTCCCGATACAATGCCAACACACAAAACGAGTAAACGCTAAAGTCAACCTAAACGACCCCGACTTTCACCAAAGCTTAATTCCCGTTTTTTCCATTACGCAACCCAAACAAACCATGCACTTAGGCATTCTAACACACCTAGCACATTTCTACATCAACGGACAGCATAACGGAACAACTTCATCGTTCCAAGGGTTTACTATTCACTAAACACTATTCAACATCCAATTTAAATTACAATCTCAACATTTAACCGTAGAAAATGTTAAAAAGCTATAAATACACGTTCTACAATTGCCAAGGAACATTCTAGAAGCATCAAAACGATTTAAACAACAATCTACGGATAAAATCTAAAAATCATAAAGTTGATACACTTAACATTTAAATGCGCAAATAACATGATTCCCTCACCTTAGGCACTCCTAGTCGCTAGGAAAACAACGCTGGATGGCTCGGTAACAACCCCGCACAAGCTCACGCAAAGATTGGAAGTTTTGAAAGTTGAAAATGATTTTTTTCTCTTCAATATTTTTGGCCAGCACAAGGTTCTGTTTCAGCTGCTATTTTTTTTTATTTTGTTTTGTTTTAAGCTTATAAAAGGTCTATTTGGTCAAAGGGTCAAAGCCCTTGGTCAAACAACTTAAAACTTGGTCAAATGGCCTTATTTTGTGCATTTTAAAGTCATTCTAACTAGAGAAAAATTAATTAAAGCTAGCAACAATTAAAATATAAAAATTAAGTCATCTAAATACTAGTTTCACTATTTGTTGAGGACTAGAAACCGTTCTCTAGCTATCGCTCCCTAAATGCAATGCACGTTGCGACAGCAAAGAAGTAACAATTTGAATTCTAAGTACTTAAGAAAATATAATTTTCAAAATAATAAACAAAGAATTTTCACATTCCGGGCTCAGGTGTTACACCCTCTCCCCCTTAAAACAATTGCGCCCACACAATTCCTACCTGGTCAACAAACAACTCCGGATACTGATCCCGAACCTGGTCCTCTCTTTCCCAAGTCGCTTCCTCAAACCCATGATGATTCCACATAACCTTTATTAACGGAATACTCTTTCTACGAAGCTCCTGAACTTTCCGATCCACAATTTGAATCGGCTTCTCTTCATAAGACAACTTCTCTTCAATCTGCAAAGGCTCTGGTTCAAGTACATGTGAAGGGTCTGGATGGTATTTTTCTTCAACATAGACACGTGGAACACATCGTGCAGTCTCAACAAGCTCGGAGGCAAAGCTAACCAATAAGCCAAAGGACCTACCTTTTCGGTGATCTCATACGGACCCACATACCTGGGACTAAGCTTCCCGCTCTTACCGTGCCAAATCAATCCCTTCTGTGGAGAAATCTTAAGAAACACCCAATCTCCCAAATCAAACTCAAGATCCCGACGGTGCTTATCCGCATAACTCTTCTGACGACTCTGAGCTGTAAGCATACGCTGGCGAATAAGGTGAACATTATCTACCATCTTAATCATCTCAGGTAACACAGTCGGATCAACTGTTCTCATCTCTCCAACTTCTTCCCAATATAATGGGGATCTGCATTTACGACCATACAACGCCTCGTAAGGAGCCATACCTATAGTAGATTGATAACTATTGTTGTAGGCGAACTCCGCTAAAGGCAAAAACTTCTCCCAATTCTTCCCAAATTCAAGCACACATGCCCGAAGCATGTCCTCTAAGATCCTAATAGTTCTCTCAGACTGGCCATCAGTTTGTGGATAATATGCAGTACTGAAGCTCAACTTAGTTCCCAAGGCCTCTTGCAACTTTTGTCAAAAATGAGATCTGAATCTAGGATCTTTATCTGATACTATACTCTGTGGCACATCATGCAATATCACAATATTAGCAACATAAAGCTCAGCTAGCTTATCAAGGCTATCTTGTTTGTTCACGAGAATAAAATGTGTAACTTTAGTCAAGCGGTCCACAACAACCCAAACAGAATCACATCCTCTCGGAGATCTAGGAAGATCGGTCATAAGGTCCATTGTTATATGTACCCACTTCTATTGCGGAATCGACAACGGCTGTAGAAGTCCGGCTGGCCTCTGATACTCAACTTTAACCCTCTAACAAGTCAAACATCTGGATACATACCCAGCAATCTCCTTCTTCATATTGTTCCACCAGAAGTGTTGTTTCAAATCTCTATACATTTTTGTACTACCCGGGTGAATCGTATACCTCGAATTATGTGCCTCGAATAGAATCTCATTCTTCATAGTCGGATCATCAGGAACACATACTCTATCCCTGAATCTGAAGATGCCATCTGCATGTAATTTAAACTCCGACTCTCCCCCTTTTGATTTTCCTTGGATCTTCAAGATGTGAGGATCAGTCTTCTGAGCCTCTCTGATCTGTGCTAGCAACCCTGACTGAATCTGCAAACTAGCAAAATCAAATCCCTACCTCAGTAGCTTCTGGCTTCCATGAACAAATTTCTTCCAAAGTCTCCCAATCCTTGATAATTAAGCTTGCAACAATAGCCTTTCGGCTCAAAGCATCAGCAACAACATTTGCCTTACCTGGCACGTAGTTAATAGAACAGTTGTAACCACTCAATAGCTCTAGCCATCTCCGCTGCCTCATATTCAAATCCTTCTGTGAAAACAAAAACTTGAGACTCTTGTGGTCAGTAAATATTTCAAATCTGCAACCCCACAAGTAATGACGCCACTTCTTCAAAGCAAACACAACTGCAGCTAACTCCAGATCATGTGTAGGGTAATTGACTTCATAAGGTTTAAACTTCCTGGAAGCATAAGCAATCACCTTACCATTCTGCATTAAAACACAGCCCAATCCTTCCTTAGATGCATCACTGTAGACAACAAAGTTCTCTGTTCCCTCAGGTAAAGCTAGTATAAGAGCTGTAGTTAGTCTCTTATTCAATTCTTGGAAACTAGATTCACATTTGGCATCTCAATTGTAAGCAACTTTCTTCCGAGTCAATTGGCTCAAAAGTCCAGAAATTTTGGAAAAGTCTTTAACAAATCTCCGATAGTAACCTGCCAATCCAAGAAAACTCTGAATCTCTGACACCATCTCAGGTCTCTTCCAAGATGAAACAACTTCAATCTTAGCTGGATCCACTGAAATTCCTCGATCTGAAATGATATGGCCTAGAAAGGATATCTGATTCAACCAGAACTCGCACTTGCTGAATTTAGCAAAAAGCTTGTTTTCGTGCAAAGTTTGTAGCACAATCTTCAAGTGTTGCTCATGTTCAGCCTCGTTCTTCGAATACACTAAAATGTCGTCAATAAAGATTACGACAAATTGATCAAGATAGGGTCGGAAAACTCTCTGCATCAAGTCCATGAATGCGGCTGGTGCATTCGTCAATCCAAACGGCAACACAACAAATTCATAGTGGCCATATCTAGTCCTGAATGCCGTTTTCGGTATATCGTCACTTCGAATCCTAAGTTGATAGTAACCCTGCCTCAAATCAAATTTAGAGTAAACACTCGCACCCTGCAACTGGTCAAACAATTCTTCAATCAACGGCAAGGGGTATTTGTTCTTAATCGTGACTTGATTAAGTCCCCTGTAATCAATACATAACCGTAGCGTGCCGTCTTTCTTTCTCACAAACAACACAGGCGCACCCCACGGCGAAGAACTAGGTTGTATAAACCCTTTCTCAAGCAAATTCTGAAGCTGAATTTTTAACTCCTAAAGTTTAGCCGATGCCATTCTATAAGGACTCCTAGAAATTGGCGCGGTTCCTGGCACAAGATCAATCACGAACTCAATCTCCCTATCCGGTGGTAAACCCGGTAATTCCTCGGGAAATATACTAGGGAAGTCTCTAACAATCGGAACCTCATTCAAAATCAACTTATCAGTAGGCTGATTGATCAAATAAGCTAAGTAAGCTTCACAACCCTTATTCAACAACTTAGAAGTCTTGATCGCTAATAAAAGAGGAATTCGGGCAGCACTGCAATTCCCAACAATCTCCAGTACCGGTAGGTCAGGAACCTGAAGATAAACGATCTTTGTTCTACAATCCAACTGAGCATAGTACTTCCCCAACCAGTCCATTCCCAAAATGATTTCAAAGTCACGGAATGGCAATATAATTAAATCAGCAGGAAATTTACGGTTCTCAATGCATATATCACAAGATTTGCAAATAGACTCAGCAACAAATTTTGCACCCAAAGGCGTACTAACTTCAACTTCATGCGGCAATTTATCAATGCAAACATTCACAGATCGTGCACATGCAGGAGTTATAAACGAATGTGTAGCTCCGGGATCAATCAAAACTTTAACTGGCTGAGTATTGAGAAGAAAGGTACCTTCCACTATAGCTATAGCATCGGGTAGCTCCTCTGCATCCAGTGCAAAGACCCTAGCTTGAACCCTCTGTGCTGGACGTGCACCTGCAGCCCTATTCTGCATACCTTGGCCTCCAGTACGGCCCTGAACATTGCTATACTTAAGGCAATCTCTCACCCTATGATCATCACTGCCACAACCCGTACATTTACCACTCTTCCTCCAGCAGTTAGCCTCAATAAGCCCCGATCGATTACAATAATTACACTGCTGATTTTGCCTAACTGCAGGGTTTCCTGTGGGTGCTGGGGCTCTGGTAGTAGTAGGAACTGTACCTCCCTGTTGGGGTCTAGTCACAGCTGGCCTAGCCTGAATCTGCTGCTGTGGCTGATACGGACGTTGCTAAGGAACCTGTGCAGAAGACTGATACTACCTCGGCTGACTCTGGCTGCTCTGGCCCAAATACTGCTTCTTACTCGGCTGACTGCTCTCATCTAACATCTCAGCCTTCCGTTTCTCAAACTTCGAGGCTACCTGAAATGCCTCGGGAAAAGTAGTGTAGGTCTGCCCAGTCAAATGCAACTGTATGTCCATTCTCAGCCCACGGACGAACCTATGAATCATCCTCCTAGCCGGCCGTACCAACTCGGGCATATACCTCGACAGGCTAACAAACCTAGCCTCGTACTGTGCAACAGTCATATTTCCCTGCTTCAGGGCCACAAACTCGTCTTCCCTCCTTTCCATAGCCATCTCGAGAATATACTTGTCCCGAAACTCACTCATAATATCATCCCATAAATGTGGAACATCCTCACAATCCCACCTCAATCTGACAGTATTCCACCACTGCTCTGCGTCGCCCTCAAACATGAATGATGCATAATCTATTCTTGCCTCATCAGTATACCTCAAAGCAGTGAAAATTTTCTCAACACGATTTATCCATCTCTCGGCTGCCTCATTATCCGGCTCTCCGAAGAACTTTACCGGCTCGTGCCTCAGAAATTTCTCTAACTGATTATTCTCAACTCTATACCCCTATTCACCAGGATTAGCTTGATTTCCCTGGGGATTATTCCTGTCCTGCCTCTGCTCATGCAGCACCTGTGTAATCCGGTCAACCGCTGTAGTCATGGTAGCCATAAAATGCTCAAGCAACGGTTGCTGACCCTATTCTGCTGCCTCTTCATCTGATCCTATACCTTGAGTACCACGACGTGGCGGCATAGTAGCAATTCACAATAGCTGGCAACATTTAAAAGCAGTTTATAGACAGAAATATAGAACATAAAATTATAAAACACTCAAGTCAATAACAATCCAATATTCTATCACACAATTCACATAAGACAAGTTTAACTTGCCAAACTATTTCACTTAAACACATAAACACTCCAAGTTCACAAAGTCATGCTATATCATTTTCTTTTCACTTAGCAATCATACATAAACACTTTAGCATTTTAGACCTTTATCCCACAGACCGAGAATCATATCCCGGCTCATGCAAGACTATTATGCTCTGATACCACCTAAAGATGTCACGCCCCGACCCGACCCCGCAAAAGGCCAAGCCCGAACCCGACACATGGATAGAGTCTCCTCTGTACCGCGGACGATCTGAAAACCCTAAAATCATCATAATACTTGCGAAAGCCATAAAACAACTCAAACAAGCCAACTTTCTTTGAAACATACATTTCTTATTAACCAACTTTACAACCCAAAAATGGTATGCATACTACACAAGTATTTATGCCACTAATCAATTCCATTAGCATGCATTTCCTTACTAGTCACAAGGGTATAAGTTTACAACTTTACATTCTTACAACTTATACAA
>CM075783.1:47675041-47677541 GCA_037974665.1 Ehretia macrophylla
CTGGGGTTTCAAGGCAACGATGATGCCCAATTATGCCCAAGTGCTATGTGCTATACCCAAGGATGCTATGTGTGCATATGTGCTATGTGCTATGTGCTATACCCAATGATGCCCAAGTGCTATGTGCACCCAACCGCTATGCCCAAGTGCTATGCCCAAGTGTTATGCCTAATGATGCCCAAGTGCTACGTGTGAACGGGCCCACTGCCGGTCGATCCCGCGCATCGCCTCGGGTGCCCAAGTGTTAGACAGCCTACGCTTGTTTCGTAAGAGATGGCAAAAAATTTGAATCCGACCTTGTGTGATGCCGGCCTGCATAGGTGCCTAATGTTCTTCCCTTAGCATTAACGGTGACTGAGGTTATGTTGTCCCTATCTTCGGCACGGCTGGGCACGTTGGTGAACGGTTGCGGCACGACTACCTATGGTGTTGCACGTACTTGGGGCACGTACTTGGGCCTCGCACTTGGGCCTCGCCTTGGTAAGCAGTTAGGGCACAGTGGGGTTGCACATGGGGCACGATGGGGCAAGCAGTTGGGGCAAGCAGTTGGCGCGCTCATGCAGTGCCCATGCAGCACGATGGGGAGCACATGAGGCCCGCATGCCGCATGAAGGTACGCGCATGAGGCGCCCATGCCGCACGAAAGTGCGCACATGGGGCGCTCAAGCGGCATGACAGTGCACACGTGCGGCCCACATGCCGTACGAAGGCGCGCACATGGGGCACCCATGCCGTATGATGGTGTGCGCATAGGGTGCCCATGCCGCCCGATGGTACACGTATGCCACATGAAGGTGCGCCCATGTTGCACGAAGATGCGTTCATGGGGCGCCCATGCCACACGATGGTGCGAGCATGCCGCACGAAGGTGCACGCATGGGGCGCCCATGCCGGTCGATGGTGAGCGTATGCCGCACGATGGTACACGCATGTGGACCGCATGCCGCACAAAGGTGCGCGCATTGGCCACCCATGCCGCACGGTGGTTGCGCTCATCGGATACGCATGCCGCACGATGGTGCACTCATGGGGCGCCCATGCCGCATGAAGGTGCGTGCATGGTGCGCCCATGCCACCCGATGGTGCGCACATCGGGCGTGCTTGCCGCACGATGGTGCGCGCATGTGGCCGGCATGCCGCACGAAGGTGCACGCATGGGGTGCCCATGCCACACAAAGGTGCGCACATGCGACGCCCATGCCACTCGATGGTGCGTGCATTGGGCACGCATGGCGCACGATTGTGCACTCGTGTGGCCCGCATGCCGAACGAAGGTGCGCACATTAGGCGCCTTTGCCGCACGATGGTGCGCGCATGGGGCGTGCATCGGGAGCGCATGTCGCACGATTGTGAGCGCATCGGGCACCCATGCCGCACAATGGTGCGCGCATGTGGCCCGCATGCCGCACGAATGTGCGTGCATGGGGCGCCCGTGCTGCACGATGGTGCGCGCAAGTGGCGCATGCGGGGCGCTTAAGGGGCGCTGTTGGGGCACTGTTGGGGCACGACTGGGGCACTGTTGGGGCACGGCTGGGGGACGGTGGGGGTACACTTGGGGGACGATGGGGGATGTTGGGGGACGATTTTGGCACTAGTAGGGGACGTTGGGCACGATGGGCAATGTTATGCATTCGGGAGAATTGGGCATGCGAAATGTATTATGACACGAATGTAGATATTGATATTCTTGTACAAATGGTTTCCGAATCTACGAAGTAGTCTTAACATTTGCCTTGTTTGAAAAACAGTTCATCACATTTGTGAAGCGAAATAGATTAATCAGTTTCATGATCCATCCAAAACAAATTGTACATCTTGGTACCGCAACACCGTCGACATCATTGGGATGACTAATGAGGGGGCGAGTGGTTGCCCAAGCACAAAACTAGCCATCCCCCCGCTGGCTAGGTACACGTTGGGGGAATTCCCGTCCCCCGATGTGTCGTTGGGCCTGCGCGATGCGCGAATCGCCTAGCACACGAAGCCATGGTCGATGCCGAGTGGATGCGCGTGGCCATGGTCTAGTGTTGTGGCGATCCAAGCACCACGTGGGCTTGGGTGGCTCTTGGGGAACGGTGGGGGCAACCGTGATGTACGAATTGCCTAGCACACGTGCCATTGGCTTTCGTTAAGCAACGACGCGAGTGTTGCAATGAGATGATCGCTATTGCTTCAATGTTGTGGCAATCCAAGCACCATGCGGCCTTGAAGCTGTCCCCCGGTGGGTTCTGATATGCCTGTATGATGCACAAATCGCCTAGCACACGACGCCATGGTCCTTGCTGAGTCGTAATGCGACGAACGTGGTCTAGTGTCGTGGCGATCCAAGCACCGCGTGGGCAGGAAGGTAGTTTTCTTGTCTCGTTCCGTGCATATGGGGGGATGGTGGGGGGCATGCGTGATGCACGAATCGCCTAGCACATGTGTCAATAGCATTCGTTAAGCAACGACGCGAGCGTTGCGATGAGACGATTGCTGATGCCTCAATGTCGTGGCGATC
>CM075783.1:47682541-47685041 GCA_037974665.1 Ehretia macrophylla
CTCGGGGCGCGGACCAGCACAGATTGGGGCAGTGGCCAAAGACCGGGCAGTAGATATGCCCGCGGAATGCTATCACCTCGATCGTGGCGGGGTAGCGCACACCTTCGGCGTGCTTCGGCAGCTGCACGCTCCCGGTACTGGCCTGCGGGCTCCCCATTCGACCCATCTTGAAACACGGACCAAAGAGTCTGACATGTGTGCGAGTCAACGAGTGCGTAAACCTGCAAGGCACAAAGAAGCTGATTGGCGGGATCGCCCCCGGGGGGTTCACCGCCGACCGACCTTGATCTTCTGAGAAGGGTTCGTGTGCGAGCATACCTGTCGGGACCCGAAAGATGGTGAACTATGCCTGAGCGGGGCAAAGCGAGAGGAAACTATGTTGCAGCAATACTGACGTGCAAATCGTTCGTCTGACTTGGGTATAGGGGCGAAAGACTAATCGAACCATCTAGAAGCCAATGATTAGAGGCATCGGGGGCGCAACGCCCTCGACATATTCTTAAACTTTAAATAGGTAGGATGGCGCGGTTGCTTCGTTGAGCCGTGCCACGGAATCAAGAGCTCCAAGTGGGCCATTTTTGGTAAGCAGAACTGGCGATGCGGGATGAACTAGAAGCAGGGTTACGGTGCCCAACTGTGCACTAACCTAGATCCCATAAACGGTGTTGGTTGATTAAGACAGCAGGACGGTGGTCATGGAAGTCGAAATCCGCTAAGGAGTATGTAACAACTCACCTGCCGAATCAACTAGCCCCAAAAATGGATGGCGCTTAAGCACACGACCTATACCCAGCCGTCCAGGCAAGTGCCAGGCCCCGATGAGTAAGAAGGTGCGGCGGTCGCCACAAAACCCAGGGTGCGAGCCCGAGCAGAGCGGCCGTCGGTGCAGATCTTAGTGGTAGTAGCAAATATTCAATTAAGAACTTTGAAAGCCGAAGAGGGGAAAGGTTCCATGTGAACGGCAATTGCACATGGGTTAGTCGATCTTAAGGGTCGGGGGAAGCCCAACAGACAGCGCATTGCGCGCGTGCACCTCAAGGGAATTGGGTTCAAATTCCTGAACAGGGACGTGGTGGTTGACAGCAACGTTAGGGAGTCCAGAGACGCTGGCGGGGGCCTTGGGAAGAGTTATCTTTTCTGTTTAACTGCCTGCCCATCCTAGAAACGGCTCAGCCAGAGGTACGGTCCAGCGGTTGGAAAGCACCCCACGTCGCGCGGTGTCCGGTGCGCCCCCGGCGGCCCTTGAAAATCCTGAGGACCGAGTGCCGTCCACGCCTGGTCGTACTCATAACCGCATCAGGTGTGAGGCCCGACCCCGAATTGCGTGCGATACCTCGTTTTGCATGCCCTAAACTAGATTTACGTGCCATGACCTAGGTTTGAGAATTGTATTTAGTTTGTGTGCCTTGCATTGAATTTCGTGCATTCATATAGGGTTACGTGCGTTTACTTGAAAAACGTGTGTTCGTCTTGTAGTTCGTGTCCTACCTCGAAATGCGTGCCCTAAACCTAGGAAAGCGTGTCTTCACGTTAATCAAGAAAGCATCTTACACGAAGCACTAGGCTATTAAACAATCCTACAAAATCCACTAACAATATAATAATCCAAATTCCTTTCACTAGAAGACAAAAATGCACCAAAAACAAAACATTCTTTATTCTTTTTGCATTATTCTTTTTTTTTTTTTTTGCACTTCCAAGATACAATTAAATAATGCTTAAGTTGACAAAATTCAGCATTCTTTAATGCCTTGGCCGACCATATCAAGCTTTTTGCACAAGCTTTGAACAACATAAATTAAATTTGCATGCAAGGACAAAAAAAAAAAAAAATGACATAAGGCATTAAAATAATTGCTCAATTCCTCTCATTTCCTCACCATACCCGACCAGCCTTTGCATGCCCATCCTAGCAATTTGAAAATAGCATATTGAAGACAAGAATGCAGAATTTGGACTGCCCAAGGACCGACCACAACCTCAAAAAATTGCAAGGCCTTCATTTGTTGTCTTTCTTCATTTCTCTTTCGGTTCTCTCTCTCTTCCTCTCATTTCTCTCTTCTCTCGGCTTTAGCTGCACATTACCACTTCTATAGCTTCTCTTCATTATATCATAGTCAGCCAAGCAAGCCACAAGCAAAAGAAATTCGGCCAAGCAACTAGAAGCAAGAAGAACTCATACAAGCTCACAAATCTGTCCATTTCGGTCTTAGGTATGCTTTGCTAAGATTTCTTCCATTTCTTTTGGTTACAACCACATGCACACCCTCCTCACTTGCTAACTCAGTTGGGAATTAAAGGAAAATAAGCTATCTCTCTCGGCCAAAGCAAGAAAGAAGCTTCATTGGTGCATTTTCAAGAACATTCTGCATCTACCTGGTTGTTTTGATAAGGTGAGGGTTCAAAACTTTTGGAAAACTCTTTAAAACTTCACATGCATGACCATGAATGTGTGTATTTGCTTCTGTGCTTGAGCTATGTGGTCGTTCATGAGTTTAAA
>CM075783.1:47690041-47692541 GCA_037974665.1 Ehretia macrophylla
ATGGTGCGCGCATGTCGCACGAAGGTGCGCCCATGCAGCACGAAGATGCGCGCATGGGGCACCCATGCCACACGATAGTGCGAGCATGCCGCACGATTGTGCACGCATGGGGCGCCCATGCCGCTCGATGGTGAGCGCATGCCACACAATGGTACGCGCATGTGGCCCGTATGCCGCACGAAGGTGCGCGTATGGGCCGCCCATGCCGCACGATGGTTGCGCTCATCGGGCACGCATGCTGCACGATGGTGTGCACATGGGGGCACCCATTCCATACGAAGTTGCGTGCATAGTGCGCCCATGCCACACGATGGTGTGCGCATCGGTCGCGCATGCCGCACGATGGTACGCGCATGTGGCTGGCACGAAGATGTGCGCATGGGGCACCTATGTCGCATGATGGTGTGCTCATCAGGCGCGCATGTGGCACGATGGTGCCCACATCGGGCACCCATGCCACACGGTGGTACGCGCATGTGGCACGCATGCCGCACGAAGGTACGCGCATGAGGTGCCCGTGCCGCACGATGGTGCTCGCAAGTGGCGCGCACGGGGCGCTCAAAGGCGCTGTTGGCGCACTGTTGGGGCACGGCTGGGGCATTGTGGGGGCACGGCTGGGGCACTGTTGGGGCACGGCTGGGGGACGGTGGGGGTACACTTGGGGGACGATGGGGGATGTTGAGGGACGACTTTGGCACTAGTAGGGGACGTTGGGCGTGACGGCAATGTTATGCATTCAAGGGAATTGGGCATGTGAAATGTATTATGACATGAATGCAGACGTTGATATTCTTGTACAAGTGGTTTCCGAATCTACAAAGTAGTCTTAACCTTTTCCTTGTCCGACAAATAGTTCATCACATTTGTGAGGCGAAATAGATTAATCGGTTTCCTAATCCATCCAAAAGAAATTGTAACACCAAATATCATATAAACAAATTAATTTTTGAATTAATATAAAATTTTCTAAATTTTCTAGTATTTTTTGTGATTTTTCCCTATTTTTTGTAATTTCTATATATTAAAAATTAATTTCTCAAAAAAAATATTTTTGCATATCATTTAACAAATTAATGTATGAATTAATATAATTTTTTCTGAATTTTCTACTATTTTTTCTAATTTTTACCCACTTTTCGTAATTATTAAATATTAAAAAATATTTTTTGGAAATTTTTTTTTTGAAGCATTTGGATATCATATGATATCAATAAGGAGCAAGTTGGGTACGAAGATCATGCCATATGGGGCCTTTTATAGTGTAAAACACCCATTATGAATCTCTGGCAAAATGTACGCTACTGCTGTCACTTGATTTTTTGCATCTAAATGTATTATAGGGGGGTATGTGGTGTCAAGCCTCCGGGTCGAGGGCCATGTGGGGGGACGTTGTGGGCACTCCGTGGCACATTGTGGGCTATATCGTGGGCTATATTGTGGGCAGGAATACCTACCGAGTGAATCACACCGAGGTATTGCGTTGCATACCCATGCCTTGGGGCCGTGCCACCCCCGCCCTGCGTCCCCCGACATGTCCCTCGGCGCGGCACCAGGATGGCTAATGAGGAACGTGGTGGCTTCCCTAGCCCCTCATTATCCATCTTGGTGCCGCAACACCGTCGACGTCATTGGGATGGCTAATGAGGGGGCGAGTGGTTGCCCAAGCACAAAACTAGCCATCCCCATGCCGCCGGCTAGGTACACGTTGGGGGACATTCCCGTCCCCCGATGTGTCATTGGGCCTGCGCGATGTGCGAATTGCCTAGCACACGAAGCCATGGCTGTTCCCGAGGGGATGCACGCGGCCATGGTCTAGTGTTGTGGCGATCCAAGCACCGCATGGGCTTGGGTGGCTCTTCGAGGACGGTGGGGGCAACCGTGACGTACGAATTGCCTAGCACACATGGCATTGGCTTTCATTAAGCAACAACGCGAGTGTTGCAATGAGACGATTGCTAATGCTTCAATGTCGTGGCGATCCAAGCACCATGCGGCCTTGAAGTTGTTCCCCGATGGGTTCTGACGTGCCTCTGCGATGCGCGAATCACCTAGCACACGACGCCATGGTCCTCGCTGAGTCGTTATGCGAAGGGCGTAGTCTAGTGTCGTGGCGATCCAAGCACCGCGTGGGCAGGAAGGTAGTTTGCTTATCCTGTTCTGTGCATACGGGGGGATAGTGGGGGGCATGCATGACGCGCGAATCTCCTAGCACATGTGGCATTAGCTTTCATTAAGAAACGAAGCGAGCGTTGCGATGAGACGATTGCTGATGCTTCAATGTTGTGGCGATCCAAGCACCATGCGGCCTTGAAGCCGTCCCCCGGTTGGTTCCGACAGGCCTGTGCGATGCGCGAATCGCCTAGCACACGACGCCATGGTCCTCGCTGAGTCGTAATACGACGGACGTGGTCTAGTGTCATGGCGATCCAAGCACCGCGTGGGCAGGAAGGTAGTTCGCTTGTCCCGTTTCATGAATATAGGTAAATACAAGGGGACGGTG
>CM075783.1:47697541-47715041 GCA_037974665.1 Ehretia macrophylla
GTCTTACCTCATAGTTCGTGTCTACCTCGTGATTCGTGCCCTGTATTGATTTCTATGTGTGTCTCGTAGTGCGTGCCCTAGACTTAGGAAAGCGTGCCACCAAGCTAATCAATAAAGAATCCTACACAAAGCACAAGACAATAAAATAATCCTACACAATCCACTAACTATTATTATAATCCTAATTCAAATCTCTACAAAATCCACTAACACCTAAATATTATATTTTAAACTCACTACAAGACAAAATCTCACAAACCTCTAAACATACCCTATATTCTATTCTACCTAAAATCCCTAAATGCCCAACATTCTCTTACACACATGTTAAAACAATTCAAAAGATGACACAAAATCAGATTTTTGCATGCATGTTTAATTCAAAATGATTCTAGACAAGTCATGACACAAAAACACTTATCAATGCATAAAAAATTGCCCAAAACCACCTCAATTTCCTCTCATTTTCGACCAAACCACTCATGGCCCATGCTAACATTTCAAATTCCACCTTGAAGACACAAAAATTCAGATTTGGAAGCCCAAGGCTGACCACATGCTCAAAAAAATTGCAAAAGCCTCATTTTTCTCTCATTTCTCTCACTTTCCTCACATTTTCTCTCTCTCCCTCTCACTCTCTCTCTCCATTTCGGTTTTGGCTGAGTTCTCTCCACCTCTTAGCTCATCTTCATCATCCTATGGTGCATCAAGACAAACCACAAGCAAAGAAACTCACCCAAGCAAGCTAGGATGCAAGAAACACACATGCAAGCATTTTGAGTCACCATTTTCGGCCTAGGTGAGTTTTCTTGGCTTTCATTTATTTTCTTCTTGTTCTAACCTCATGCATGTGCTAAGAGATTGATCACTAAGCTAGGAAAAATAGAGAAACCAAGTTGGAATCTCGGCTAAGCAAGAAGAAGAAGAGATTTGAAGCTTCAACAAGTTTTTGTGCATCTTTGTGGTTGATTGCTAAGGTGAGGGTTAAAACCTTTTGAAAACTCTTTAAAAACTCACATGCATGCTCATAAATGTGTGTATTTGCTTCTGTAATTGAGCTATATGGTCGTTCATAAGCTCAATCAACCATGCATGGCAAGATCTTGGCTTGAAAATGATGCTAGGTGAAGTCGAAATGGATGACAGCTCTCTGACCAGTCTGTTCGAGGTAAGTTTAGCTAAGCAAATGATGTTGAAAATGCTTGAAAATTGGTGGGTGATGAGTTTGGACAGTTTTGAACATTTTTCCCAGAAATAGGCCGAAGCTAATTTTGAATCTAAGGTGCTCAAAATGGCAAATCATTAAAATGTGACCAAATCTGGAAATCTGGAAAAATGAATCAGGTTTTGGCAGATGCACTGACCTTGTGGAACGAATCATATTTGACTTAGTAAATGATATCCAAAATGCATGGAATTTGATGTGCTGATATATTTTTCAGTTCTGGACAACTTTGTCAGAAATAGATAAAAACTAAAAATGACTCTAAGGACCTCAAAAACGTCATTTTCTGAAAAGTGTGCAAATCTGGACAGTTTTGTGTTACCTCACTGTTTCGGTTATAACTAATGATTCTGAACTCCAATTGATGCAAGGCTTGTTTCTGATTTTAGTTAACTTCTTAAGCTTTAATTGGACATCTTATTCACTGAATTTGGAGATTGTTTGATTATCCAATTGATTGTGAGAAAACAGCCTATTGCAGTGAGTGTTCCACTTAGCTATGTGCTTGGAAAACTATTGTAACCTCTTTTGTGGCACTAGTTGCTTGGAATTGTGGTGTTGGAATATTATGTGGACTGTTTTAAGCACTTGAGGATGTATGAATTGAATGATGTATGACTTGGGAATGATGTTAAGTTGACTTAGGGTTTGATCGCACGATTATGCATGAAATGGAAACCCTAATGACTAAGTATTCTTGCTAAGTGTTAACCATTGGATATTGTGAGGAAACTGTACGTTGCGCGGGCTGCCCATAAATGTTTTATAACTTTAAAAGTGATCTTGACCATTGCATGTTGACAAATAAGCTTTTCTCGCATTTGAACCCTTGTTGATATCACTGCATGTTGAGTAATCTTATCACTTGATTGAGTGGACTTTTAATGAGTTATATGGCCTGTTTTACATGTGTTACATGGCTGCCCGTTTAATTTCCATATAACTCTATATGCCTTTCAAGTGAAATTTCCTGTCTTATCATGTCCTGCCTGTTTATCTGTCAATGTGCAATCTTATGACTATCCGGAGGCAACCTACTTTGTTGTCCTCCTTCTGTGATATATATCATCTGTCATAAATGTGCATTGCATACAAGGTTGCAACCTTTCCTTTCGGCATGGTAGCGATCACGTACGCTGGGCGGCATCGGGCTTGCTGGTGATACCGTGACCACCATGGTCCCATTCCCTCTCTCGCTTGGGGGCTAGACTTCCTCGGAGAATTGGGTCGTAGGATTTTGGGGTACATCCGGAGTACACCCACCTGGTGTGTTTGGGGGATGATTCGAAGTCGGCCGCAACAATTGATCCTGGATCTGATCTGAGAGCAAAAGCTCACCGTATCCTTTTTATTATGTGTATAAGTACTCCCGCTTGGATCCTAGAGAACCTCGGGGAGGAAAGTCCGGTATTCATGTTCTGTACTTGTATTTCTGTACTTGTATTTCTGTTGTATTCATGTTTGAGAAAGGGGTTTTCATAAGTTTAACCGGAAAATGAGTTTCAAAACTTATTTCTCGTTCCCCCTCGCTGAGTTCATAAGGACTCACCCTCTTTTATCATTTCAGGCGAAGAAGAACAGGTACAGGAACCCGAGCTCAATGTACCTAATGATGAACCCCTTGAGTGATTGCCTGTTATTGTTGTTTTTCTTGAATGTGACTACTTGTGTATTTTGTGCTGCTTGAAGACCATTTATCTTATGTTGCTTGTTGTTGCTAATGTAAAAGACCCCCGTTGTAATTTGGGGTCTAATTTTGGTTTGTACTTATATTAAGTAGACTGATACTAGACATACTATGATCGTTTTGCTTTTATTATCACTAGTATCTATCATAGGTTATGATGCTTAGCTAAGGAATAGGCAAATGAACTTATCCAATCTCAACAGGTACTCGCTAATAAACTAAGATCAACAGGTACATTTTGAAACGAGGATAAATGGACAAACGAGACATAGTATCATGCTAGGTTATAAATCAAATGGGACGTCGAAATAACCAATAAGCAATTCAATTGATGATAAAATAGTAAACTCTAGTTGGGAATGAACTTGAATTGAAAGTTTGAGGCTGTTAGAAAATTTAGGTCAAAACAAAGAGCCCAATTACAGCCGTTATGCTGCCGGATTTCCGGAAAATTTTGGAGTCTAGAATAAAATGTTAAGTGTAAACCTCCTAGAATGATTAATAATGTGAAAGGACTTGAATGTTTAGATCACACCCTAGTCTAACCTTTATAGGTCGGGTTGGGGCGTGACACCTTATATTAGAATGGTATCAGAGCTTAGTTTAGTAACTAGGCGTTAGTCGGGTTCAACTCTCGGACCATGGGTAGAAGCCCTAAGGTAATTATAATGTCTTGTTTATATGTGTTATGCGTGCTAATGTGCTTTAATTGCTTTAAGTATTGAATATTATGTGCCTTTGTGGACCATATGTATTATGTGTCATGCACACCGACACGTTAGTGACCTCAATGATGCATGCATGCTTTTATACTCCTTCCTTGATACATGTGCATGTTATATAACCATGAATGACTGTTTATACATATAGATAGTTAGGATTAGGACTTTCAGGGAAGTGAATTTGTGCAGGACGAACGAAAAGGCTCGGTTAGAGATTTCTCGCATCTTCACAGGTACTCGATGGATAGTATGTATTATTGGATATGCATATGTATAAAATGCGTAGCACAGGTATAATTGTTGAGGTAAAATTATCCCCTAATATTTGGAATACATATGCCTGTGATTAAGTTATCAATTTTATAACTATAGAGTTCTTGATTCTGTTAAACCGTTCTCCTAATTGTGGTTCAAGAATAAATGTTAAGGACATACAACTTTCCTTAGATATAAGAATATGTTATTGGACATGTGGAGTAGTATATATATGTTCATATGCTTATAATGGATGTTTGACTTATGAGTTGTTTTCGAATCAAATTCTTATATCTTGAAATGGTATAATAGACTATTTTTATGATCGAATCCTTACTTGATTGGAATTAAGCATCGTTGAACCTAATGAGGTGTATATTAACGAGTTTCAAGTTCACTCAATGATAAGATTGTGACCTAGAAATCAAGAGATGAACTCGTGGAAATTGACGATAGGGGTTAGATTATTAAGGTATGAATAGTGTGTTTAAGTAACTTAACAATGGAAAACCTCAAGACATGTAGGCAACTCTGGAAACTAAGTTTAACAAGGCTGATGAATCTTTGGTATAACAAGATACAGAGATGTTGGAATCGAGGAATTCACGTAGCTAGAACTTGTGTTCGGAAGACTACACCTAAATGTTAGGTCGAATAGAAGTTTAAGGTATTGAATTATGCATTAGATGACTAACGTTGCTAAGGTTCTAAGTTGGATATTTGTGATATTAAGAAACACGGTATTAGTTTGGTGTCCCTCGAACTTAGTTGTGAATATGCAAGTAAGTCAATCTATGCACTCGTTGTTTGGATACCCTAGAGGATGTTAGATAGCATATATCCCTAAGTAAGACCGATGGGCCTGGTATATAAACCATGGAAATGATATTAAGCATCTGGTTGCAAAGTGGAGTTGTTAGGGTATGATTTGAAATCCTAAATAGATAATAGTGAGTATGCATGATGATTCATGGTGAACCCTAGGACCTAAGGTCGATGAGTCTTGATGCTCTTAGCTAGTTGAACATATAAATGAGAATAATAAGATTTCATAGAGTTAAGATAGGGATGAATTAGAGTCATAATGACCCAAGAGACTATTGTTAGACCACCGTATCTATGTGCACCGTTTCACATCTAGAGACTAGCGATCGGTGGACTTTGAATCGTGTTTGTTGAATAGAGGGTGAATCTTGTAGTGATAGTTAAATAAGTGGTTAATTACTTTTGAAGTTCTATTAGGTTATGTTGAAGGATGCCTCGTGGTCATAATTATTATGTTGATACAACCTTGAAGTTATCTCGTGTAAGTATTTTATAAGCTCGGTCATTACGGTACCCATTTATAGTCCTAGGATTGTTGTTGTACGGCCGGTAACCTAGTAGAGAATTGATATCACTTACATAGCTATGAACCCATCTTAGTAACATTAATGTTGGAGATATATTGGCGGGCATTAAGTGTTCGAAGGAATGACTAGGTCGCTAAGTGAGTAGGATCATTGTCTTCTTAAGTATGACGTAACCTTGGATTGAGGTGAGTGGAATTTATTTGAGGTTGAAACTATTCGTCTTAGGAGTCTTGGTTAAGATTGAAAGAAATTCTGAAGCCTCGAGACGTGAAAATAGAGACTTGAATAAGGAATAAATTGTGGATCACAAGCTGATGAAGCTTACTTGAAAAGTTGAACTAGTGTTACATGATTAGTTTACCTATGCAATTTCGATGGCAATCTGTTGCTGATACTTGATAAACCTTAGAATTTGAGTTTAATGAATCTCAACGGTCTTTCTTCTTGATTAGGAGCTTGAAGGTTAATGAAGCTGGGGAAGAATGTTAATGAATAGGAGCCTATAACCGGGAGACTAGTCATTAGAAGATTTGCTAATCTAATGTACCTACGAGATAAGGACTATGATACTACCGATAGATGACAATTTGAGATGAATTAGTTGCTTGGTGAGTTCTTCCTGAAAATAGAGTCGTATCGTGGAGATGATCCGTAACTTGTGTATGGCCTATGTGATAACAGTTTTAAAGCTAGTAGATAGGATATGTAAATCGGATATAAACCTATCATCTTGAAATTAGCGTATGTCACCCTAGGATCGTGGAATTATTGTGCTATTCCTTTTGAGGTATGAATGCGAGATTGACACAACATGAGTCATGATTTTGGAGTTACAGTTCTATTGTTAGAATACTGATGCAACTTTGATGACTATGTTTGAAGACTCTAACCTTAGTTAATGAACTTGACCTTAAGATCAAATGGAGAATAGAGTCGTTCAAAAAAAAAGAACTATAAATGTAGAGGTCACACCGAACTAAATGATTGGAGAAACATAGGAAGTGAATTGGTTAAGGTAAGAGATCACCAAACACGCGACGAACCGGAGTAGGAAGAATAACAAGGGTCAGAATCCGTCTAAATGACCTCAATAGGCAAGAATGAATTTCGGGACGAAATTCTTTTAAGGAGAGGAGGATGTGAGGCCTGACCCCGAATAACGTGTGTTACCTTGATTTGCGTGCCATAGACCCCTAATTATATGACCGACCTTGGATTACGTGTCCTGTCTTGGTTTTTGTGCATACCTCGTCATACGTGCCTTGACCTAGAATAGCGTGCCCTAATCCCCGACTCACATGCGGTACCTAGAAATACGTGCCATGACCTCGATGTACGTGTGTTACCTCGTTTCGTGTGCCCTAACCTTGAACTGCGTACCTTAACCTAGGTTTAAGAGTCGTACCTCAATTTGCGTGTATTACTTTGAATTACGTGCCTTGTATTGGTTTACGTGCATTCACCTAGGATTGCGTGCATTAGTCTTGAAGTCCGTGTCTTACCTCGTAGTTCGTGTCTACCTCGTGATTCATGCCATGTATTGATTTCTGTGTGTGTCTCGTAGTGCGTGCCCTAGACTTAGGAAAGCGTGCCACCACGCTAATCAATAAAGAATCCTACACAAAGCACAAGACAATAAAATAATCCTACACAATCCACTAACTATTATTATAATCCTAATTCAAATCTCTACAAAATCCACTAACACCTAAATATTATATTTTAAACTCACTACAAGACAAAATCTCACAAACCTCTAAACATACCCTATATTCTATTCTACCTAAAATCCCTAAATACCCAACATTCTCTTACACACATGTTAAAACAATTCAAAAGATGACACAAAATCAGATTTTTGCATGCATGTTTAATTCAAAATGATTCTAGACAAGTCATGACACAAAAACACTTATCAATGCATAAAAAATTGCCCAAAACCACCTCAATTTCCTCTCATTTTCGACCAAACCACTCATGGCCCATGCTAACATTTCAAATTCCACCTTGAAGACACAAAAATTCAGATTTGGAAGCCCAAGGCTGACCACATGCTCAAAAAAATTGCAAAAGCCTCATTTTTCTCTCATTTCTCTCACTTTCCTCACATTTTCTCTCTCTCCCTCTCACTCTCTCTCTCCATTTCGGTTTTGGCTGAGTTCTCTCCACCTATTAGCTCATCTTCATTATCCTATGGTGCATCAAGACAAACCACAAGCAAAGAAACTCACCCAAGCAAGCTAGGATGCAAGAAACACACATGCAAGCATTTTGAGTCACCATTTTCGGCCTAGGTGAGTTTTCTTGGCTTTCATTTATTTTCTTCTCGTTCTACCCTCATGCATGTGCTAAGAGATTGATCACTAAGCTAGGAAAAATAGAGAAACCAAGTTGGAATCTCGGCTAAGCAAGAAGAAGAAGAGATTTGAAGCTTCAACAAGTTTTTGTGCATCTTTGTGGTTGATTGCTAAGGTGAGGTTTAAAACCTTTTGAAAACTCTTTAAAAACTCACATGCATGCTCATAAATGTGTGTATTTGCTTCTGTAATTGAGCTATATGGTCGTTCATAAGCTCAATCAACCATGCATGGCAAGATCTTGGCTTGAAAATGATGCTAGGTGAAGTCGAAATGGATGACAGCTCTCTGACCAGTCTGTTCGAGGTAAGTTTAGCTAAGCAAATGATGTTGAAAATGCTTGAAAATTGGTGGGTGATGAGTTTGGACAGTTTTGAACATTTTTCCCAGAAATAGGCCGAAGCTAATTTTGAATCTAAGGTGCTCAAAATGGCAAATCATTAAAATGTGACCAAATCTGGAAATCTGGAAAAATGAATCAGGTTTTGGCAGATGCACTGACCTTGTGGAACGAATCATATTTGACTTAATAAATGATATCCAAAATTCATGGAATTTGGTGTGCTGATATATTTTTCAGTTCTGGACAACTTTGTCAGAAATAAATAAAAACTAAAAATAACACTAAAAACCTCAAAAACATCATTGTCTGAAAAGTGTGCAAATCTGGACAGTTTTGTGTTACCTCGCTGTTTCGGTTATAACTAATGATCCTGACCTCCAATTGATGCAAGGCTTGTTTCTGATTTTAGTTAACTTCTTAAGCTTTAATTGGAAATCTTATTCACTGAATTTGGAGATTGTTTGATTATCCAATTGATTGTGAGAAAACAGCCTATTGCAGTGAGTGTTCCACTTAGCTATGTGCTTCGAAAACTATTGTAACCTCTTTTGTGGCACTAGTTGCTTGGAATTGTGGTGTTGGAATATTATGTGGACTGTTTTAAGCACTTGAGGATGTATGAATTGAATGATGTATGACTTGGGAATGATGTTAAGTTGACTTAGGGTTTGATCGCACGATTATGCATGAAATGGAAACCCTAATGACTAAGTATTCTTGCTAAGTGTTAACCATTGGATATTGTGAGGAAACTGTACGTTGCGTGGGCTGCCCATAAATGTTTTATAACTTTAAAAGTGATCTTGACCATTGCATGTTGACAAATAAGCTTTTCTCGCATTTGAACCCTTGTTGATATCACTACATGTTGAGTAATCTTATCACTTGATTGAGTGGACTTTTAATGAGTTATATGGCCTGTTTTACATGTGTTACATGGCTGCCCGTTTAATTTCCATATAACTCTATATGCCTTTCAAGTGAAATTTCGTGTCTTATCATGTCCTGCCTGTTTATCTGTCAATGTGCAATCTTATGACTATCCGGAGGCAATCTACTTTGTTGTCCTCCTTCTGTGATATATATCATCTGTCATAAATGTGCATTGCATACAAGGTTGCAACCTTTCCTTTCGGCATGGTAGCGATCACGTACGCTGGGCGGCATCGGGCTTGCTGGTGATACCGTGACCACCATGGTCCCATTCCCTCTCTCGCTTGGGGGCTAGACTTCCTCGGAGAATTGGGTCGTAGGATTTTGGGGTACATCCGGAGTACACCCACCTGGTGTGTTTGGGGGATGATTCGAAGTCGGCCGCAACAATTGATCCTGGATCTGATCTGAGAGCAAAAGCTCACCGTATCCTTTTTATTATGTGTATAAGTACTCCCGCTTGGATCCTAGAGAACCTCGGGGAGGAAAGACCAATATTCATGTTCTGTACTTGTATTTCTGTACTTGTATTTCTGTTGTATTCATGTTTGAGAAAGGGGTTTTCATAAGTTTAACCGAAAAATGAGTTTCAAAACTTATTTCTCGTTCCCCCTCGCTGAGTTCATAAGGACTCACCCTCTTTTGTCATTTCAGGCGAAGAAGAACAGGTACAGGAACCCGAGCTCAATGTACCTAATGATGAACCCCTGGAGTGATTGCCTGTTATTGTTGTTTTACTTGAACGTGACTACTTGTGTATTTTGTGCTGCTTGAAGACCATTTATCTTATGTTGCTTGTTGTTGCTAATGTAAAAGACCCCCGTTGTAATTTGGGGTCTAATTTTGGTTTGTACTTATATTAAGTAGACCGATACTAGACATACTATGATCGTTTTGCTTTTATTATCACTAGTATCTATCATAGGTTATGATGCTTAGCTAAGGAATAGGCAAATGAACTTATCCAATCTCAACAGGTACTCGCTAATAAACTAAGATCAACAGGTACATTTTGAAACGAGGATAAATGGACAAACGAGACATAGTATCATGCTAGGTTATAAATCAAATGGGACGTCGAAATAACCAATAAGCAATTCAATTGATGATAAAATAGTAAACTCTAGTTGAGAATGAACTTGAATTGAAAGTTTGAGGCTGTTAGAAAATTTAGGTCAAAACAAAGAGCCCAATTACAGCCGTTATGCTGCCGGATTTCCGGAAAATTTTGGAGTCTAGAATAAAATGTTAAGTGTAAACCTCCTAGAATGATTAATAATGTGAAAGGACTTGAATGTTTAGATCACACCCTAGTCTAACCTTTATAGGTCGGGTTGGGGCGTGACACCTTATATTAGAATGGTATCAGAGCTTAGTTTAGTAACTAGGCGTTAGTCGGGTTCAACTCTCGAACCATGGGTAGAAGCCCTAAGGTAATTATAATGTCTTGTTTATATGTGTTATGCGTGCTAATGTGCTTTAATTGCTTTAAGTATTGAATATTATGTGCCTTTGTGGACCATATGTATTATGTGTCATGCACACCGACACGTTAGTGACCTCAATGATGCATGCTTGCTTTTATACTCCTTCCTTGATACATGTGCATGTTATATAACCATGAATGACTGTTTATACATATAGATAGTTAGGATTAGGACTTTCAGGGAAGTGAATTTGTGCAGGACGAACGAAAAGGCTCGGTTAGAGATTTCTCGCATCTTCACAGGTACTCGATGGATAGTATGTATTATTGGATATGCATATGTATAAAATGCGTAGCACAGGTATAATTGTTGAGGTAAAATTATCCCCTAATATTTGGAATACATATGCCTGTGATTAAGTTATCAATTTTATAACTATAGAGTTCTTGATTCTGTTAAACCGTTCTCCTAATTGTGGTTCAAGAATAAATGTTAAGGACATACAACTTTCCTTAGATATAAGAATATACTATTGGACATGTGGAGTAGTATATATATGTTCATATGCTTATAATGGATGTTTGACTTATGAGTTGTTTTCGAATCAAATTCTTATATCTTGAAATGGTATAATAGACTATTTTTATGATCGAATCCTTACTTGATTGGAATTAAGCATCGTTGAACCTAATGAGGTGTATATTAACGAGTTTCAAGTTCACTCAATGATAAGATTGTGACCTAGAAATCAAGAGATGAACTCGTGGAAATTGACGATAGGGGTTAGATTATTAAGGTATGAATAGTGTGTTTAAGTAACTTAACAATGGAAAACCTCAAGACATGTAGGCAACTCTGGAAACTAAGTTTAACAAGGCTGATGAATCTTTGGTATAACAAGATACAGAGATGTTGGAATCGAGGAATTCACGTAGCTAGAACTTGTGTTCGGAAGACTACACCTAAATGTTAGGTCGAATAGAAGTTTAAGGTATTGAATTATGCATTAGATGACTAACGTTGCTAAGGTTCTAAGTTGGATATTTGTGATATTAAGAAACACGGTATTAGTTTGGTGTCCCTCGAACTTAGTTGTGAATATGCAAGTAAGTCAATCTATGCACTCGTTGTTTGGATACCCTAGAGGATGTTAGATAGCATATATCCCTAAGTAAGACCGATGGGCCTGGTATATAAACCATGGAAATGATATTAAGCATCTGGTTGCAAAGTGGAGTTGTTAGGGTATGATTTGAAATCCTAAATAGATAATAGTGAGTATGCATGATGATTCATGGTGAACCCTAGGACCTAAGGTCGATGAGTCTTGATGCTCTTAGCTAGTTGAACATATAAATGAGAATAATAAGATTTCATAGAGTTAAGATAGGGATGAATTAGAGTCATAATGACCCAAGAGACTATTGTTAGACCACCGTATCTATGTGCACCGTTTCACATCTAGAGACTAGCAATCGGTGGACTTTGAATCGTGTTTGTTGAATAGAGGGTGAATCTTGTAGTGATAGTTAAATAAGTGGTTAATTACTTTTGAAGTTCTATTAGGTTATGTTGAAGGATGCCTCGTGGTCATAATTATTATGTTGATACAACCTTGAAGTTATCTCGTGTAAGTATTTTATAAGCTCGGTCATTACGGTACCCATTTATAGTCCTAGGATTGTTGTTGTACGGCCGGTAACCTAGTAGAGAATTGATATCACTTACATAGCTATGAACCCATCTTAGTAACATTAATGTTGGAGATATATTGGCGGGCATTAAGTGTTCGAAGGAATGACTAGGTCGCTAAGTGAGTAGGATCATTGTCTTCTTAAGTATGACGTAACCTTGGATTGAGGTGAGTGGAATTTATTTGAGGTTGAAACTATTCGTCTTAGGAGTCTTGGTTAAGATTGAAAGAAATTCTGAAGCCTCGAGACGTGAAAATAGAGACTTGAATAAGGAATAAATTGTGGATCACAAGCTGATGAAGCTTACTTGAAAAGTTGAACTAGTGTTACATGATTAGTTTACCTATGCAATTTCGATGGCAATCTGTTGCTGATACTTGATAAACCTTAGAATTTGAGTTTAATGAATCTCAACGGTCTTTCTTCTTGATTAGGAGCTTGAAGGTTAATGAAGCTGGGGAAGAATGTTAATGAATAGGAGCCTATAACCGGGAGACTAGTCATTAGAAGATTTGCTAATCTAATGTACCTACAAGATAAGGACTATGATACTACCGATAGATGACAATTTGAGATGAATTAGTTGCTTGGTGAGTTCTTCCTGAAAATAGAGTCGTATCGTGGAGATGATCCGTAACTTGTTTATGGCCTATGTGATAACAGTTCTAAAGCTAGTAGATAGGATATGTAAATCGGATATAAACCTATCATCTTGAAATTAGCGTATGTCACCCTAGGATCGTGGAATTATTGTGCTATTCCTTTTGAGGTATGAATTCGAGATTGACACAACATGAGTCATGATTTTGGAGTTACAGTTCTATTGTTAGAATACTGATGCAACTTTGATGACTATGTTTGAAGACTCTAACCTTAGTTAATGAACTTGACCTTAAGATCAAATGGAGAATAGAGTCGTTCAAAAAAAAAGAACTATAAATGTAGAGGTCACACCGAACTAAATGATTGGAGAAACATAGGAAGTGAATTGGTTATGGTAAGAGATCACCAAACACGGGATGAACCGGAGTAGGAAGAATAACAAGGGTCAGAATCCGTCTAAATGACCTCAATAGGCAAGAATGAATTTCGGGACGAAATTCTTTTAAGGAGGGGAGGATGTGAGGCCTGACCCCGAATAACGTGTGTTACCTTGATTTGCGTGCCATAGACCCCTAATTATATGACCGACCTTGGATTACGTGTCCTGTCTTGGTTTTCGTGCATACTTCATCATACGTGCCTTGACCTAGAATAGCGTGCCCTAATCCCCGACTCACGTGCGGTACCTAGAAATACGTGCCATGACCTCGATGTACGTGCGTTACCTCGTTTTGTGTGCCCTAACTTTGAACTGCGTACCTTAACCTAGGTTTAAGAGTCGTACCTCAATTTGCGTGTATTACTTTGAATTACGTGCCTTGTATTGGTTTACGTGCATTCACCTAGGATTGCGTGCATTAGTCTTGAAGTCCGTGTCTTACCTCGTAGTTCGTGTCTACCTCGTGATTCATGCCATGTATTGATTTCTGTGTGTGTCTCGTAGTGCGTGCCCTAGACTTAGGAAAGCGTGCCACCACGCTAATCAATAAAGAATCCTACACAAAGCACAAGACAATAAAATAATCCTACACAATCCACTAACTATTATTATAATCCTAATTCAAATCTCTACAAAATCCACTAACACCTAAATATTATATTTTAAACTCACTACAAGACAAAATCTCACAAACCTCTAAACATACCCTATATTCTATTCTACCTAAAATCCCTAAATACCCAACATTCTCTTACACACATGTTAAAACAATTCAAAAGATGACACAAAATCAGATTTTTGCATGCATGTTTAATTCAAAATGATTCTAGACAAGTCATGACACAAAAACACTTATCAATGCATAAAAAATTGCCCAAAACCACCTCAATTTCCTCTCATTTTCGACCAAACCACTCATGGCCCATGCTAACATTTCAAATTCCACCTTGAAGACACAAAAATTCAGATTTGGAAGCCCAAGGCTGACCACATGCTCAAAAAAATTGCAAAAGCCTCATTTTTCTCTCATTTCTCTCACTTTCCTCACATTTTCTCTCTCTCCCTCTCACTCTCTCTCTACATTTCGGTTTTGGCTGTGTTCTCTCCACCTATTAGCTCATCTTCATCATCCTATGGTGCATCAAGACAAACCACAAGCAAAGAAACTCACCCAAGCAAGCTAGGATGCAAGAAACACACATGCAAGCATTTTGAGTCACCATTTTCGGCCTAGGTGAGTTTTCTTGGCTTTCATTTATTTTCTTCTTGTTCTAACCTCATGCATGTGCTAAGAGATTGATCACTAAGCTAGGAAAAATAGAGAAACCAAGTTGGAATCTCGGCTAAGCAAGAAGAAGAAGAGATTTGAAGCTTCAACAAGTTTTTGTGCATCTTTGTGGTTGATTGCTAAGGTGAGGGTTAAAACCTTTTGAAAACTCTTTAAAAACTCACATGCATGCTCATAAATGTGTGTATTTGCTTCTGTAATTGAGCTATATGGTCGTTCATAAGCTCAATCAACCATGCATGGCAAGATCTTGGCTTGAAAATGATGCTAGGTGAAGTCGAAATGGATGACAGCTCTCTGACCAGTCTGTTCGAGGTAAGTTTAGCTAAGCAAATGATGTTGAAAATGCTTGAAAATTGGTGGGTGATGATTTTGGACAGTTTTGAACATTTTTCCCAGAAATATGCCGAAGATAATTTTGACTCTAAGGTCCTCAAAATGGCAAATCATTAAAATGTGACAAAATCTGGAAATCTGGAAAAATGAATCAGGTTTTGGCAGATGCACTGACCTTGTGGAACGAATCATATTTGACTTAGTAAATGATGTCCAAAATGCATGAAATTTGGTGTGCTGATATATTTTTCAGTTCTGGACAACTTTGTCAGAAATAGACAAAAGCTAAAAATGACTCTAAGGACCTCAAAAACGTCATTTTCTGAAAAGTGTGCAAATCTGGACAGTTTTGTGTTACCTCACTGTTTCGGTTATAACTAATGATTCTGAACTCCAATTGATGCAAGGCTTGTTTCTGATTTTATTTAACTTATTAAGCTTTAATTTGAAATCTTATTCACTGAATTTGGAGATTGTTTGATTATCCGATTGATTGTGAGAAAACTGCCTATTGCAGTGAGTGTTCCACTTAGCTATGTGCTTGGAAAACTATTGTAACCTCTTTTGACTTTGGAATGATGTTAAGTTGACTTAGGGTTTGATCGCACGATTATGCATGAAATGGAAACCCTAATGACTAAGTATTCTTGCTAAGTGTTAACCATTGGATATTGTGAGGAAACTGTACGTTGCGTGGGCTGCCCGTAAATGTTTTATAACTTTAAAAGTGATCTTGACCATTGCATGTTGACAAATAAGCTTTTCTCGCATTTGAACCCTTGTTGATATCACTGCATGTTGAGTAATCTTATCACTTGATTGCGTGGACTTTTAATGAGTTATATGGCCTGTTTTACATGTATTACATGGCTGCCCGTTTAATTTCCATATAACTCTATATGCCTTTCAAGTGAAATTTCCTGTCTTATCATATCCTGCCTGTTTATCTGTCAATGTGCAATCTTATGACTATCCGGAGGCAACCTACTTTGTTGTCCTCCTTCTGTGATATATATTATCTGTCATAAATGTGCATTGCATACAAGGTTGCAACCTTTCCTATCGGCATGGTAGCGATCACGTACGCTGGGCGGCATCGGGCTTGCCGGTGATACCGTGACCACCATGGTCCCATTCCCTCTCTCGCTTGGGGGCTAGACTTCCTCGGAGAATTGGGTCATAGGATTTTGGGGTACATTCGGAGTACACCCACCTGGTGTGTTTGGGGGATGATTCGAAGTCGGCCGCAACAATTGATCCTGGATCTGATCTGAGAGTAAAAGCTCACCGTATCCTTTTTATTATGTGTATAAGTACTCCCGCTTGGATCCTAGAGAACCTCGGGGAGGAAAGTCCGGTATTCATGTTCTGTACTTGTATTTCTGTTGTATTCATGTTTGAGAAAGGGGTTTTCATAAGTTTAACCGGAAAATGAGTTTCAAAACTTATTTCTCGTTCCCCCTCGCTGAGTTCATAAGGACTCACCCTCTTTTATCATTTCAGGCGAAGAAGAACAGGTACAGGAACCCGAGCTCAATGTACCTAATGATGAACCCCTGGAGTGATTGCCTGTTATTGTTGTTTTTCTTGAACGTGACTACTTGTGTATTTTGTGCTGCTTGAAGACCATTTATCTTATGTTGCTTGTTGTTGCTAATGTAAAAGACCCCCGTTGTAATTTGGGGTCTAATTTTGGTTTGTACTTATATTAAGTAGACTGATACTAGACATACTATGATCGTTTTGCTTTTATTATCACTAGTATCTATCATAGGTTATGATGCTTAGCTAAGGAATAGGCAAACAAACTTATCCAATCTCAACAGGTACTCGCTAATAAACTAAGATCAACAGGTACATTTTGAAACGAGGATAAATGGACAAACGAGACATAGTATCATGCTAGGTTATAAATCAAACAGGACGTCGAAATGACCAATAAGCAATTCAATTGATGATAAAATAGTAAACTCTAGTTGGGAATGAACTTGAATTGAAAGTTTGAGGCTGTTAGAAAATTTAGGTCAAAACAAATAGCCCAATTACAGCCGTTATGCTGCCGGATTTTCAGAAAATTTTGGAGTCTAGAATAAAATGTTAAGTGTAAACCTCCTAGAATGATTAATAATGTGAAAGGACTTGAATGTTTAGATCACACCCTAGTCTAACCTTTATAGGTCGGGTTGGGGCGTGACATTCGCTGTCCGCGATGTCGCGAGAAGTCCACTGAACCTTATCATTTAGAGGAAGGAGAAGTCGTAACAAGGTTTCCGTAGGTGAACCTGCGGAAGGATCATTGTCGAACCCTGCGAAGGCAGACCGACCTGTGAACCTGTTTAAACAATGCGGGGCCGAGTGGGGGAGGCGGCTCATCCCCAGCCTGTGCGTCGGTCCTGAGTCGGGGCAAACGCCCCGCAAACAACGAACCCTGGCGCGGAATGTGCCAAGGAAAACAAAAATTGGGGGCCAGCCTATCCGTGCCCCCTCCGCGGTGTGCCGAGTTAGGCCTAGGTCCCTTACGAAATGAAAACGACTCTCAGCAACGGATATCTCGGCTCTCGCATCAATGAAGAACGTAGCAAAATGCGATACTTGGTGTGAATTGCAGGTCGAGGGCACGTCTGCCTGGGCGTCACGCATCGCGTCGCCCCCCACCCCGCGCCCTAACATTGGGTTGCCGTGTTCGTGCGCGGGGGCGGATTGTGGACTCCCGTGTCTCGAGGCGCGGTTGGCCGAAATACGAGTCCGGTGCGACAGACGTCACGACAAGTGGTGCTTGGTCCATTCAACTCACGAGTTGTCGTGCGTCATCCCGTCGCGCGTGCGGGACTAAAGATAG
>CM075783.1:47720041-47735041 GCA_037974665.1 Ehretia macrophylla
TGGTGCGCTCATGTGGCCCGCATGTAGCACGATTGTGCGCGCATAGGGCGCCCTTGCCTCACGAAGGTGCGCACATGGTGCGCCCATGCCGCACGATAGTGCGCGCATCTGGCACGCATGCAGCACGATGCTACTTGCATGTGGCCCGCATACTGCACGATGCTGCTCGCATGGGGTGCCCATGTCGCACGATGGTGCGCGCATGTGGCCCGCATGCCGCACGATGGTGCGCGCATAGGGCGCCCATGCCGCACGAAGGTGCGCACATGGTTCGCCCATGCCTCACGATGGTACGCGCATCGGGCGCCCATGCCGCATGATGGTGCGTGTAACACCCCGATCCGTCCCGAGATCGGGAGTTCTATCAATCATTCTAATCACAACCCAAGTCCAAACCCAGGCATAATTTTCAGGGAAAACGGACGGAGTCTCCCCTATTTCTAGGCAAAATATAAAACTTGCAATAGCATTTAAATGGACCAACGTTGTGTCCAACAATACAAAACTTCTTCAAGGCTATCCGAGCCTCGGTTTTCAACAATTAAACTCAGCAGGTATACATACATTTCCAATTTAAAAGCTAACCTATCTCTTTTCATTTTTGACCAGTACATTCAAACTAGACAATTAAACCATACTAAGCTACTGCATAAAATAAACTATCATGCCATTCTAACTCTTTTCCTTTGGAAATTACAAACATGCATTGAAGATAAGCTATGCTAACTGATTACATAAACTAGCTTATCAATTCACCTCAACTGCTTAGCTAAATTTAAATTACATTTCTTTTAGCAATAAATACCTACAACATATGAAAACATATATCTTTACAACTTCGACACTCAAGCCACATAGGCACGCAAGACAACTCTTCAGGCAACGAACTTTCATGAAATCACGAACTTTCCAGCTAACATGACATTTCCTGAAATGTGGTGGTGAGGAGTGAGTATACACAACACGTATACTCAGTGAGGGCGAGACAGATATCGAGTTGGAGAGAAAGAAAGTCTTGCAATGCAAATAAGACAGTTAAGCAATATAATTGATAAATAAGCAATCAAGACAAACAATCAATACAATAAGCAATTACTGAAAGCATTAACACAACCATTCAAAGCTATACCACACTCTGAAGGCTATGGTTCACTCATATGAGCAATGTACCATTTCACGAGCGATACATCAATCTCGAGCTTGATGTTGACAACGATGAAAATAAGCGCGCATCCACCTTATAATACCAGTTTGGAATACCCCGGAAGTATCCATCAATTCTACGACCCAAATCTCCCTGGGAGGCAACCCAAGCGAGAAAAGGGAATAGCAGCGGAGCTAGAGCAACCAACACTGGCAACCTGAGGCTACCCAGAGAGGCCCATCACTCACGCGCGAGACACTATACAATGCAAGACTCGATACAAGGCAATAAACGAGCGATCGCACAACAATACAAACTAGTGACAAAAAACGAGATAACAAGCAATCACAATCAATACTAACATTCAACTAACTTTTCAAGCATAACAAGCAATAATAAGCAACAATAACACCAATTAAACAAGTATATCAAGCAACCCTAACCATTCTATAGGCATAATATCAAGATAACAAGCAAAATCACAAATCGGCCCCAACTATCAAAACACTACCATTTCCAAACGAGTCACGAGTTCTGGAAACCGACTTCGCCAATCCTCCTAGGTCACCATAAGGCACGTCTAAGGACCCCGAAACCCTACTTTACCCTAGAATTCGCGCAAAGCCCCAATTTCCCCCTTTGATCGTTTGAACTATAACTATACTAACCAAACATCCAACCAATGCCATATTCGCACCAAAAGTGGTTCCATGGCCTCCCGAAACAATGTCATCACGCAAAACGAGAAAACGCTAAACTCGACCTAAACGACCCCGACTTTCACCAAGGCATAATTCCGTTTTTTCCATTACGCAACCCAAACAAACCATGCATTTAGGCATTCTAGCATACCTAGCACATTTCTACATCAACGGACAGCATAACGGAGCAACTTCATCGTTTCAAGGGTTTACTATTCATAAAACACTATTCATTAATCAATTTAAATTGCAATCTCAACATTTAACCGTAGAAAATGTTAAAAAGCTATAAATACATGTTCTACAATCAACAAGGAACATTCTTTAAGCAACAAAACGATTAAAACAACAATCTACGCATAAAATCCAAAAATCAAAGTTTAGATACAAAATTTTCAAATGCGCAAATAACGATGAAACCCTCACCTTAGACGCTCCTAGACGCTAGGAAAACCTCGTAGAGTGCCTCGTAAACCACCCCGTGCAAGCTCACCCAAAGATTTGGTGATTTGTAGTTGAAATTTTCTTCTTTTTTTCTCCTTCTTTTCCTCATGGTTTCAAGCCTTTCTTCTCTGTTTTTTTTCGTGTGCAATTCTGCTTATTTAGGAAAAAAAAATGACAAGTCAAAGGTCTAAGATTTGGTCAACCCGCTAAACCGAAACAGCTATGCGCGACCTTACGAAAACGGCCATAACTTCTTCTAGAAAACTCCAATTCACGAACGGTTTGAAGCCTCAGAAAGTAGACTCATAGAGCTTTCCAACCATATATAATTTGCTACCTAACTCTTCCCCAATTGGTTCAGATTTAATTCCAAAGTTGACCCAAAATTTGACTAACTTAACATTGCATTTTTTTATTTCTAATCCCAAGTTTGCCCTTTATTAAACATTTCAAAAATTTTCACCTTGTCCTAGTTGGTCAATGTAGATGAAAAGTCAACTAGTTTGGTCAAAGAGGGTGAAAGGTCAATAAAATGCAATTTAAATGAACTTTAAATGCTATTGAATACATGCCAGGTTCGGGGTATCACATCCTTCCCCCCTTAAAACAATTGCGTCCTCGCAATTCTTCTTCCAATAGAACTCAGCATCATCTGAAATCCAGCTCTGATAAATCTTTATCGGTTGCTGAGCAAGACAATATATAAGAATGCTCGTAGGAAATCCCGAATAAAAATTCCAATCAAGAATGCCAAGGAAATACCAACTAAAGACTGAAGCAAACATACTGTAGATATCATCAATACCACATACTAATGGCAAGAAGAGTACCGAAGGAATACCCTATTTAAGAATCTTCAATAGAAGTCTAACAAGTACCAAATAAGAAAGTTAAGAGATAGCCAGAGTAGATGCACCTCATGCAGTACTGACTACCGTAAATAGACCCAGCTGAAAGTTCTGTAAAGGAATATGGAGAAGAATACCAAAGGCCAACCTCTAAATGAAATCTTCCAATCACTGTGTTCCTACCGCAACATCTTAGTCAAACAGCAAATATAGATTTCCCCTGAGTGGAAAGGCCGAAGGAGAAGCCGTAAACAGTACAAGATAATATGTCCAAGCAGAATTCTAAGTGTAGGATCTTCCAATAAATGCCAATAAGGAAAATACTAGTAAAATGCCCGATAAGAATTCCAAAGAATACCGTAAGTAATATGAGATAATGGGTCTGATAGGGATTCCAGTTACCAAACCAACTGAGGGATGCCAAAGAAAATACCCGAAGAGTGCTCCAGTAAGAAAGTACCAAGAATTGCCCAATAAGTAATACTAAATAAATGACCACCAAGAATCCTAGAGAATGCCATTGAAGAATTTCCAATAAGGAATACCAGTAACACTCCAATAAAGACCGAGACACATATACCATAGATAATACCGTGCAGTAAATCCAATTGAAACCCCAATAGCCAAGTCCACCAAAAAGTGCCAACAGAAGTCTCCAAAGAATACCCATTGAGAAAACCAAAGAATGCCCCAGAGAACAATCAAATAAAACCCCAAGAGAAAGCTACTCTTCACAACTGTTAATCACAGAGGAAGACCTTAGAGATTCGCCAATAACCGAGCTCCAAAAGCAAACACCAACTCCCAAATAAAGGCTAATTAAATGTCATTCATTTCCTGCCAACCCATACACCTTGAGTGGCTAGCTGTGAACCACTTTCTTCAGGGGAGGAAGAGGACTTACTTACCATTTCAATAGGACATGTATGAATGCCAATATATCGCAGTTATACACATGCCTTATACTATTATGCAAGCAAGTTCACAAAAGAGTTTATTCAACAAAGTTACTCAATCACGATAATCAAGTCAAGCACAACATAATCAATTCAAATCACAGCATAACCAATTCAATACATTTAAATACATACATTACAAACAATACTTCAAGCAAATAACAATTCACGAGGTCGATTCGATTCACGATGCCAATTCAATAAGTCAATTCGATAGACAACTAGATATTTCACCTTTCTTGAGAAACATTTAACACATAACACATAACACATAACTATATCACATAAGTGCATACATTCAAGTCAAGACACACAATCTCACATACAAGCATACACTTTCAAGACACACTTAACAAGCACACATTCGAGGATCACTACCCACCAGACCGAGGACCCTGTCCCGGCTTATGAGCTAGACAAGCTCTGATACCACCTGTAACACCCCGATCCGTCCCGAGATCGGGAGTTCTATCAATCAATCTAATCACAACCCAAATCCAAACCCGAGCATAATTTTCAGGGAAAACGGACGGAGTCTCCCCTGTTTCTAGGCAAAATATAAAACCTGCAATAGCATTTAAATGGACCAACGCCGTGTCCAACCATACAAAACTTCCTCAAGGCTATCCGAGCCTCGGTTTTCAACAATTAAACTCAGCAGGTATACATACATTTCCAATTTAAAAGCTAACCTATCTCTTTTCATTTTTGACCAGTACATTCAAACTAGACAATTAAACCATACTAAGCTACTGCATAAAATAAACTATCATGCCATTCTAACTCTTTTCCTTTGGAAATTACAAACATGCATTGAAGATAAGCTATGCTAACTGATTACATAAACTAGCTTATCAATTCACCTCAACTGCTTAGCTAAATTTAAATTACATTTCTTTTAGCAATAAATACCTACAACATATGAAAACATATATCTTTACAACTTCGACACTCAAGCCACATAGGCACGCAAGACAACTCTTCAGGCAACGAACTTTCACGAAATCACGAACTTTCCAGCTAACATGACATTTCCTGAAATGTGGTGGTGAGGAGTGAGAATACACAACACGTAAACTTAGTGAGGGCGAGACAGATATCAAGTTGGAGAGAAAGAAAGTCGTGCAATGCAAACAAGACAGTTAAGCAATATAACTGATAAATAAGCAATCAAGACAAACAATCAATACAATAAGAAATTACTGAAAGCATTAACACAACCATTCAAAGCTATACCATACTCTGAAGGCTATGGTTCACTCATATGAGCAATGTACCATTTCACGAGCGATACATCAATCTCGAGCTTGATGTTGACAACGATGACAATAAGCGCGCATCCACCTTATAATACCCGTTTGGAATACCCCGGAAGTATCCATCAATTCTACGACCCAAATCTCCCTGGGAGGCAACCCAAGCGAGAAAAGGGAATAGCAGCGGAGATAGAGCAACCAACACTGGCAACTCGAGGCTACCCAGAGAGGCCCATCATTCACGCGCGAGACACTATGCAATGCAAGACTCGATACAAGGCAATAAACGAGCGATAGCACAACAATACAAACTAGTGACAACAAACAAGATAACAAGCAATCACAATCAATACTAACATTCAACTAACTTTTCAGGCATAACAAGCAATAATAAGCAACAATAACACCAATTAAACAAGTATATCAAGCAACCCTAACCATTCTATAGGCATAATATCAAGATAACAAGCAAAATCACAAATCGGCCCCAACTATCAAAACACTACCATTTCCAAACGAGCAACGAGTTCTGGAAACCGACTTCGCCAATCCTCCTAGGTCACCATAAGGCACGTCTAAGGACCCCGAAACCCTACTTTACCCTAGAATTCGCGCAAAGCCCCGATTTCTCCCTTTGCTCGTTTGAACTACAACTATACTAACCAAACATCCAACCAACGCCATAATCGCACCAAAAGTGCTTCCATGGCCTCCCGAAACAATGCCATCACGCAAAACGAGAAAACGCTAAACTCGACCTAAACGACCCCGACTTTCACCAAGGCATAATTCCCATTTTTTCCATTACGCAACCCAAACAAACTATGCATTTAGGCAGTCTAGCATACCTAGCACATTTCTACATCAACGGACAGCATAACGGAGCAACTTCATTGTTTCAAGGGTTTACTATTCATAAAACACTATTCATTAATCAATTTAAATTGCAATCTCAACATTTAACCGTAGAAAATGTTAAAAAGCTATAAATACATGTTCTACAATCAACAAGGAACATTATTTAAGCAACAAAATGATTAAAACAACAATCTACGCATAAAATTCAAAAATCAAAGTTTAGATACAAAATTTTCAAATGCACAAATAACGATGAAACCCTCACCTTAGACGCTCCTAGACGCTAGGAAAACCTCGTAGAGTGCCTCGGAAACCACCCCGTGCAAGCTCACGCAAAGATTTGGTGATTTGTAGTTGAAATTTTCTTTTTTTTTTCTCCTTCTTTTCCTCATGGTTTCAAGCCTTTCTTCTATGTTTTTTTTCGTGTGCAATTCTGCTTATTTAGGAAAAAAAAATGACAAGTCAAAGGTCAAAGATTTGGTCAACCCGCTAAACCAAAACAACTATGCGCGACCTTACGAAAACGGCCATAACTTCTTCTAGAAAACTCCAATTCATGAACGGTTTGAAGCCTCAGAAAGTAGACTCATAGAGCTTTCCAACCATATATAATTTGCTACCTAACTCTTTCCCAATTGGTTCAGATTTAATTCCAAAGTTGACCCAAAATTTGACTAACTTAACATTGCATTTTTTTATTTCTAATCCCAAGTTTGCCCTTTATTAAACATTTCAAAAATTTTCACCTTGTCCTAGTTGGTCAATGTAGATGAAAAGTCAACTAGTTTGGTCAAAGAGGGTGAAAGGTCAATAAAATGCAATTTAAATGAACTTTAAATGCTATTGAATACATGCCAGGTTCGGGGTATCACAGTGCGCGCATGTGGCCCGCATGCCACACGAAGGTGCGCACATGGGGCCCTCGTGCCGCACAATGGTGCGCGTAAGTGGCAAGCGTGGTGCGCTCAAGGGGCGCTGTTGGGGCACTATTGGGGCACGGTTGGGGCACTGTTGGGGCACGACTGGGGGACGGTGGGGGTACACTCTTAGGATGATGGGGGATGTTGGGGGACGGCTTTGGCATTAGTAGGGGACATTGGGCACGACGGGCAATGTTATCCATTCGGGGGAATTGGGCATGCGAAATGTATTATGACAGGAATGTAGACATTGATATTCCTGTACAAGTGGTTTCTGAATCTACGAAGTTGTCTTAACCTTTGCCTTGTTCGACAAACAGTTCGTCACATTTGTTAGGTGAAATAGATTAATCGGTTTCTTAATCCATCCAAAATAAATTGTAACGCCAAATATCATGTAAACTAATTAATTTTTGAATTAATATAAATTTTCCTGAATTTTCTAGTATTTTTTTATGATTTTTCTTTGTAATTTTTAAATATTAAAAATTAATTTGTTGAAAAAAATATTTTTGAATATCATTTAACAAATTAATGTATCAATTAATATAAATTTTTCTGAATTTTCTACTATTTTTTTTTGATTTATCCCTATTTTTCTTAATTATTAAATATTAAAAAATATTTTTTCAAAATTTTTTTTGAAGCATTTGGATATCATATGATATCAATAAGGAGCAAGTTGGGTACGAAGATCATTCCATATGGGGTCTTTTATAGTGTAAAACACCCATTATGAATCTTTGGCAAAATGTACGTTACTGCTGTCACTTGGGTTTTTGCATCTAAATGTATTATAGGGAGGTATGTGGTGTCAAGCCTCCTGGTCGAGGGCCATGTGGGGGGCCATTGTGGGCACTTCGTGGCACATTGTGGGCTATATCGTGGGCTATATTGTGGGCGGGAATGCCTACCGAGTGAATCACGCCGAGGTATTGTGTTGGATACTCGTGCGTTGGGGCCGTGACATCCCCGCCCCGCGTCCCCCAGCATGTCCCTCGGCGCGGCACCATGATGGCTAATGAGGAACGTGGTGGCTTCCCTAGCCCCTCATTATCCATCTTGTTGCTGCAACACCGTCGACGTCATTGGGATGGCTAATGAGGGGGTGAGTGGTTGCCCAAGCATAAAACTAGCCATCCCCGTGCCGCCGGCTAGGTACACATTGGGGGACATTCCCGTCCCTCAATGTGACGTTGGGCCTGCACGATACGCGAATTTCCGAGTGGATGCGCGCGGCCATGGTCTAGTGTTGTGGTGATCCAAGCACCACATGGGCTTGGGTGGCTCTTGGGGGACGGTGGGGGCAACCGTGATGCGCAAATTGCCTAGCACACATGGCATTGGCTTTCGTTAAGCAACGACGTGTGTGTTGCAATGAGATGATTGCTAATGCTTCAATGTCGTGGAGATCCAAGCACTATACGGCTTTGAAACTGTCCCCCAGTGGGTTCTGACATGCCTGTACGATGCCCGAATTGCCTAGCACACGACGCCATGGTCCTTGCTGATTCGTAATGTGACGGACGTGGTCTAGTGTCGTGGCGATCCAAGCATCGCATGGGTAGGAAGGTAGTTTGCTTGTCCCGTTCCGTGAATAAAGGTGTATACAGGGGGACGGTGGGGGTCATACATGATGCGCGAATCGCCTAGCACATGTGGCATTGGCTTTTGTTAAGCAACGACGCGAGCATTGTGATGAGAAGATTGCTAATGCTTCAATGTCGTTGCGATCCAAGTACCATGCGGCCTTGAAGCCGTCCCCCGGTTGGTTCCGACGGGCCTGTACGATAAGCGAATCGCCTAGCACATGACGCCATGGTCCTCGCTGAGTCATAATACGACGGACGTGGTCTAGTGTCGTGGCAATCCAAGCACCGCGTGGGCAGGAAGGTAGTTTGCTTGTCCCGTTCTGTGAATACAGGTGCATACAGGTGGACGGTGGGGGGCATGCGTGATGTGCGAATCGCTTAGCACATGAGGCATTGGCTTTCGTTAAGTAACAATGCGAGCGTTGAGATGAGACGATTTTTGATGCTTCAATGTCGTGGCAATCCAAGCACCGTGCTGCCTCGAAGCCGTCTCCCAGTGTGTTCCTATGGGCCTACGCGATGCGCAAATTGCCTAGTACACGACGCCATGGTCCTCGTTGAGTCATAATGCGACGGATGTGGTCTAGTGTCGTGGCGATCCAAGCACCGCATAGGCAGGAAGGTAGTTGATGCAACCCGGTGGGTGTGTGAAAAGTGTGTAAAATAAACCAAGTTAAAATACCCGCAAGTGCACGGATCTTCGTAGTGTAGTGTGCTATGAGTGCGGAATCGTACCACAGGGAAGCTCGTTAGTTAGTTAGTGAAGTAGTGTGAAAGTGTTAAAGCGCTTAAGTGACAGTTCGCAAAGAGTTGAAGTAACGTGCGAGAATGTAAACTAAACTATAACTAACAAAATTGCCTAAGTTAAGCTAAATAATAGCTAAATACGGAAGAATATCTAGGGATCAAATATGTAAATAAGGCAATTAATGTAGGCTCGGCATCCGGATTCTTAAATTCTACACAAGAGGTTAAGCTACAAGCATTAACCTAGTCAATTATCTTAGTCTATTAAAATCCCGATTACTAACTCTGATGTAGGTGCCGTTCCATCTACGAGCGTATAGCCATAGTATGGATCTGTCCTTGCAACCTGGTGTAAAAGGTCTGTTTCAACATAAGTAATCAACATCTCCTTACTAGTCTAGAAACTATGGTCTACTTAAAAGCATTACCTATAATTTCTTGGAATCTTTAAGGTTGTCAAGCTATTGATTCACTATTAAAGCATGGATATATGACACGAAAATAAAGCAATCATATCATCTACTTAAAAGCATTATGTATGAAAGACAATACTTAATTAATACAAGTCATATATTGCATTAAAACTAAATTATCCGAATCCGAGACCATATATTAAAAGACCATTATTTACAATATCCTACCCTAGATAAGAATTCTACTCAGACATAATAAATACGAGTTTATACAAATAAAAGAGAGTCAAGAAAGGCTCCCCCGTATTGACGAACGCATATTTCTGAACTCCAGGTCTGAACATAAATTCTATAGCTATTCGGACAGAACTTCTCCCGAATAAGAGCTATTTTTGAGCAAAGGCTAAAAAATGAACATTAGGATGTCCGCTGTACAGTAGCTATTCAGGCAGAATGCCCCTGAATAAGAGCCACTAGGCAGGACTTCCTCCGTATATAGCTATTTAGGCAAAATCCTAAATAAGAACTATAAAATTAACTTGACAAAAATTGAAAATATTGGAAAAATATCCAAAGCTCTAAAAAATTGTAAGAAAAAATGAAGAGGCTTGATGTTTATTTATAGGAAAACTTGGCTACTATTCACGCGGGTACTATTCACTCGATTACTATTCACGTGATTACTATTCACGATATTACTATTCACGTATTCTGCATGCAGTTTTTACTGTTCACGAGTTGACCATCACTATTCACGCGTTGACCGCTACTATTCATGCGTTGACCAAAAAGTTGACCAATGCTATTCCAAGTTTATTCGGCGTTCTGAGTCTGTTTCCGCATTCTGTTTGGTCAAATTCTTCCTCTACCGGCTTCAATTCTTGGTCAACACTTGAGCTTGTCTTTGACTTTGACCGGTTCGTTGACCGCAGCATCTTCAGGCGTTTTTCACTGTTTTGACCCTCCAAACGATGGAATTTGGCTAAAATCACGCCGCCCACAGGACATAGTCCTGTGTTTTGCTCAGACTATTATTTCTACCTGAAAAACGGATATGGTTTGCCAAAAACGGACATGGGTTACTATTTGAGATCATCTAGGTCAATGCTCTGAATCCAATTTCGTGCTAGTTTCAGCCAAATTTCTTCTCTATGAGCTTCATTCTTCAACTGCTTCTCGTGCTTCCGCATTCTTGACTTCTTGACTTGCAATTTGGATTATTTTGGGTCTGATTTTCCACTTTTCTGTGTCATCCTACATTGCATCGAAAATATCAAAGTATTGCAATAATTCCCAAATTAAGATGCAAATATAGTACAAATATCAAGGTTTGAGTGCTGCAAATACAGTCACATCAACATCCCCAAACCTAAACCTTGCTTGCCCTCAAGCAAGACTATCTTTAAAATAGATGTGAAAATAGATTTTGCAGAATTTTCACAAGTCAAAAACAGATGAAATAATCTATCCTATCTTTTTGTCAAACACTTTCCAAATCTGAAACATGAGAAATGCAATCTACTATCCTAAACATATTTAGCAATTAATGACAAACATGATAAGAGAACTTTGTACATAGTTTTCACAAATAGGTACTCTTATTGGAAATCGACTATTGATTGCTTCGGAGTACATATTTAGAAGTAAACTAAGCAAATTAAGTTCGTTCAATTCCCAACTTTCAAGTTATGCAAACATATTGGACCTTGATATTTTTACCTACATTTGTAATCAAACTCTTGATCATGCCTTAACCCTTTAACATTTGCCAGAAATATAAAAGTACAACTAATAATACCTCTATATAGTGTTCAGTTTCATTTGCTTTCTGTATATCCCATGTTGCGGGCTTTAAGGCCAACAATCCCCCGCCATTATGACAGAGGTTGCCAGGTTTCAAAGGGACCCCTACGTGCCTTAATCACCCGAGATATCCAGGCTCGAAACTTTACACTATAGCACATATCACAAATTACAATGTCTAAGATAGTGGTGCTTAGAGATTTACAACATATTTACACCAAAATTTTATTCAACAGTAAAGGTATGTACAACTCTTTTTTGTTTTTTTTTTTCATTGTTTTCTTTGTTTTTGTTTTTTTTTCTTTTCTCCTTTTTTTTCTTTTCTTTTTTTTTCAGAGTGTACATACAGACAGAGTAACATAACATACTGTACAAACATGGCATAAGGGTTCAGGTTTCAATCACAAGGAGTTCTCATAACAAACGGTAATTATATCTCAGTCCTTTCATAATTACATACCTATCTATTGAAGAAACGAAGAACAGCTAAGTTTACTCATGAATATAGTAATCCAAAGTTTTTCTTATAGAGTTTCCTCAGAGTTTTTCACAATACATAGCTAACAAAACAGGTTCTCAAATCATCTAAATCATCGTTTTTAAACATGTTAGATAGCAGACTACTCTTCTCATAAACAAAAATGGTGTATTTCTTGCATATTTTGAAAAAGTTTTTCATGAATGTACGCACCCCCACACCAAAACTTTGCTTGTCCTCGAGCAAATAGCAATGTAAAAGAGTGAGAGTGTAATATGCAAGTAATAACATAATGACAAATGCTACATCCCCAAACCTATGGTTTTCTTACTCTACAACGCAGGTTGATCAGGTATAAAGGGAAATGTAGTAAGGAAAGATATCACCTGATGTGAAGCATTTCTATGTTGATGTCAAAGCTTCTCTACTAACTTTTGTCAAAAGATGTATCATTCTGCAATTAAAGATTAGTAGAAAAAGCATTTTACAGATTATCATCAACACAACAAAAATAGTAGATAGCTATACTAAAAATAGTCAAACAAATATATAGGAGAGAAATCAAAAAGAAATATGGTCACGGAAAATAACTAATATACTAAGCAAATAATTTAACTACCCAGACCATTTATACTCTTTTCTGGGGTTCAAGAGTAAATTTAAACAAACATTAAAGCATTTAAAAGAACACTAGGTTGCCTCCTAGTAGCGCTAAATTAATTGTCATTAGCCAGACTACAAAAATCACACAAACAGAAAATAAACACACAGAATAAGAAAGCATTTTAAAAAAATCTAGGTTGCCTCCTAGTAGCGCTGAGTTTTACGCCCTCAGCCAGGCGCCAATGTTAGAGCAAACAATGTTTAAAGCTTTTTGGCACATATTGCCTGATAATCGTTTCAGCACAGATTTTGAAAGAAAAATGATCATGCAACAGATGATGGTTCATTGCTCCTACAGAACATGACTTTTCCAAGTCACCTAGAAAAGGTGACAAATCCCATCCCAATGTGATGTGTGTGGGAATGTTCTCAACTATGTCAACATGGGGCATAGTATTTTGTAAATCGGTGTGTCCCAAATTCATTTGGTCAACCCATAGATTAGAAGTGTCTAACATATTGTTCAGAAATGGGTCAAATCCAATTTGTGTCATCATGGGCAATGTTGTAAGCTTCACAACAGGAGAAGATACATTTAAAGGAGAATTGAGATGACTTTCAACAGGAGAGAGGATGGATGTCGAAACTTCTTTTTCAGTATTGTAATCAGTTGAAAAGGGCATGGAAGCATTTGACTTATTCTCTTTGTCAGTTTGATACAAAAGTCGTTCGATCTCATTAATTTCTTCTTCAGGTGTCAAGAAGGATGCATGAATTAAAGTAGACTCAATAGACTCGTCCTGAAAGAGTGAAGACTCTAAGGAAGTGTGTACACTCATCTTCCTTGAAGAGGAATCAGAGTCGGGTTGAGTCAAAACATTACTAAGGTCATCCTGTCCTTCTAAACGAGGCATTGTATCATCTTTTTCTTCAAATTCATTTTCCTTATCAGATGTCTCCCAATAACCTTGATCATTTCATTAGTCTGTTCACATGTTATTTCATCAAAGGTGCTCATAACAGACTGAATATGTTGATCTAAAGATTGAAGCATGCGAGCATTAGAGTAGGCAAGTAGATAAAGTTGGTCATACTTGTCATTAGATTTGGGAGAAGCAGAGTCAATCAAATCATCTTGTTGATGATTTTGTTTGAAAAGATTAAGGATAGGGTCAACAGAAGATTCAGATTGAAAAGATGCAGGGTCTCGACTTTCAAAACTTTGAGAAAAAATTTCTTGACTCCAAGGTGATGTTTGGTTTTGCCATTCTGGAGTATGTGCCTCAAACATGTTATTTGCCTCATTCCTAGTGTTACACTCTTTACCCACATTATCTCCACTAAACACTTCTATTTCCTTAACAACCTGGTTTTGGATAGGTTCGTGATGAACAAAACTATATTGGTCTGGTGAACTCAGAACAGGTTGAATAGGATGCTCGTCTTTCTCCCACCCATTTATGCTCTCGGCTAATTGACCGATTTGGTCTTGTAGCCTATCTATGGATTGGTGGTTGGATTCGGCGAGTTTGACAAGTTGGCCGAACTTATCGTCGAAGTTTGGTTCAGGAGAAAAAAATTCAATCGAGTTGGGATAGCAAAAGTTTTGTTTGAAAGAATTACTTTGAAAGCTTTCGCAAAACTCGGAAGAATTACGGTTTTGAGATGTAAAATTTTCAAAATTTTGAGGCAGAAAAGATGAATCATTTTTATCCAAAAATAAATTTTGATGATTCTGCCACTCCGGGTTATATGCATTTGAGTACAAATTTTGGTTTGAATAATAACCCGGAGTACTAAAATCATGACTATGTAAAAACTGGGGATTTTGGGGACAATTTTCAAAAGTATGCCCAAATTGAGAACAAATTTCACAAGTATTTGGGATAGGGGTTTGGGTTGTTTCATTAAAAGCCCATTGATCGGATGAACCATTAAAATGAGTCATATTCCAATCAATCAAAATTCCCAAACAATTTTTTTAAATTTTTTTTTTTTTAAATTTTTTTAATTTTTAATTTTTTTTATTTTTTTTTTTTGAAATAAAGGGGATAAAATAAACACTTAAACAAGTTCACAAATACTTTTATCAAAAACTAAACTATACCGTGCTTCCCCGGCAACGGAGCCAAAAACTTGATGCAACCCGGTGGGTGTGTGAAAAGTGTGTAAAATAAACCAAGTTAAAATACCCGCAAGTGCACGGATCTTCGTAGTGTAGTGTGCTATGAGTGCAG
>CM075783.1:47740041-47750041 GCA_037974665.1 Ehretia macrophylla
GGTCTGCCGATCTGCTTGGGGCACGGACCAGCGCAAATTGGGGCAGCGGCCAAAGCCCAAGCAGTAGATATGCCCGCGGAACGCCGCCACCTCGATCGTGGCGGGGCAACGCGTGCCTTCGTCGTGCTTCGGCATCTGCGCACTCCTGGTGCTGGCCTGCGGGCTCCCCGTTTGACCCGTCTTGAAACACGGACCAAGGAGTTTGACATGTGTGCGAGTCAACGGGTGCATAAACCCGCAAGGTGCAAAGAAGCTGATTGGCGGGATCCCTCCCGGGGGGTGCACCGCCGACCGACCTTGATCTTCTGAGAAGGGTTCGAGTGCGAGCATATGTGAGGCCCGACCCCGAATAACGTGTGTTACCTTGAACTGCGTACCTTAACCTAGGTTTAAGAGTCGTACCTCGATTTTCTTGCATTACATTGAATTACGTGCCTTGCATTGGTTTACGTGCATTCACCTAGGATTGCGTGCATTAGTCTTGAAGTCCGTGTCTTACCTCGTAGTTCGTGTCTACCTCGTGATTCGTGCCATGTATTGATTTTTGTGTGTGTCTTGTAGTATGTGCCCTAGACTTAAGAAAGCGTGCCCGCACGCTAATCAATAAAGAATCCTACACAAAGCACTAGACTATAAAATAATCCTACAAACACCACTAACTATTATTATAATCCTAATTCAAATCTCTACAAAATTTACTAACACCTAAATATTATATTTTAAACTCACTATAGGACAAAATCTCACAAACCTCTAAACATATCATATATTCTATTCTACCTAAAATCCCTAAATAGCCAACATTCTCTTACACACATGTTAAAACAATTCAAAAGATGACACAAATCTGAATTTTTGCATGCCCAAGGCCAACATATGCATAAACTTTTGCAAAAGCCTCATTTTTCTCTCATTTCTCTCACTTTCCTCACATTTTCTCTCTCTCCCTCTCACTCTCTCTCTCCATTTCGGTTTTGGCTGAGTTCATCTTCATCATCCTATGGTGCATCAAGACAAACCACAAGCAAAGAAACTCACCCAAGCAAACTAGGATGCAAGAAACACACATGCAAGCATTTTGAGTCACCATTTTCGGCCATGGTGAGTTTTTAAGCTTCCATTTCTTTTCTTCTTGTTCTAACCTCATGCATGTGCTAAGAGATTGATCACTAAGCTAGGAAAAATAGAGAAAAGCTAGTTGGGTTGTCGCCTAAGCAAGGAGAGGGAGAAGGTTGTGCTTCAACAATGGTTTTTGAGCAACTTGTGGTTGATTGCTAAGGTGAGGGTTAAAACCTTTTGAAAACTCTTCAAAATTTCACATGCATGCTCATAAATGTGTGTATTTGCTTCTGTACTTGAGCTATATGGTCGTTCATAAGCTTAAACAACCATGCATGGCAAGATCTTGGCTTGAAAATGATGCTAGGTGAAGTCGAAATTGTTGACAGCTCTCTGACCAGTCTGTTCTAGGTAATTTTAGCAAGGCAAATGATGTTGAAAGTTTATGAAAATTGGTAGGTGACTATTTTGGACAGTTTTGAACATTTTTTCCAGAAATAGGCCGAAGCTAATTTTGAATCTAATGTCCTCAAAATGGCAAATCGTGAAAATGTGACCAAATCTGGAAATCTGGAAAAATGAAGCAGGTTTTGGCAGATGCACTGACCTTGTGGAACGAACCATATTTGACTTAGTAAATGATGTCCAAAATGCATGAAATTTGGTTTTCTGCTATATTTTTCAGTTCTGGACAATTTTGTCAGAAATGGACCAAGGCTAAAACTGACACTGAGGACCTCAAAAACGTCAATTTCTGGAAAGTGTGCAAATCTGGACAGTTTTGTGCTATTCCACTGTTTCGGCTATATCTAACGATCCTGAACTCCAATTGATGCAAGGTTTGTTTCTAATTTTAGTTAACTTCTTAAGCTTTAATTTGACATCTTATTCACTGAATTTGGAGATTGTTTGTTTATCCGATTGATTGTGATAAGGCAGCCTATTGCAGTAAGGGTTTCACTTAATGTTGTGCTTAGAAAAATTGTTGTGACTCTTCTTGTTGAATTAAATGCTTGGGATTGTAGCTACGGGATGTTGTGTGGACTGTTTTGAATGTTTGAGGATGTTGAATTAAATGATGCATGGTTTGAGATTGATTTTGAGTTGGGTTGAGGCTCAAATTGCACAAATACACATGAAATGGAAACCCTAATGACTAGGTAGTTTTGCTAAGTATTGATCATTTGGATATTGTGTGGGAATTTTATGCTTAGTGGGCTGCCTGTAAATGTTTTATAACTTCAAATGTGAGTTTGACCATGGCATGTTGTCAAATAAGCTTTTCTTGCTACCGAACCCATGTTAATTTCATTGCATATTGAATAATCTTATCACTTGATCACGTGGACTTCTTAATGAGTTATATGGCCTGTTTTACATGTGTTACATGGCTGCCCGTTTAATTTTCATATAACTCTATATGCCTTACAAGTGAAATTTCATGTCTTATCATGCCCTGCTTGTTTACCTGTCAATGTGCAATCTTATGACTATCCGGAGGTAACCTACTTTGTTGTCCTCCTACTGTGATATATTACCAGTTTTATCGTGCCCTGCCTGTTTACTTGGTCAATGTGCAATCTTATGACTGTCCGGAGGCAACCTACTTTGTTGTCCTCCTACTGTGATATATTACCTGTCATAAATGTGCATTGCATACAAGGTTGCAACCTTTCCTGTTGGCATGGTAGCGATCACACACACCGGGCGGCGTCGGGCTTGCTGGTGCACCCGTGACTACCATGGTCCCATTCCCTCTCTCGCTTGGGGGCTAGACTTCCTCGGAGAGTTGGGTCGTAAGATTTTGGGGTACATCCGGAGTACACCCACCTGGCATGTTTGGGGGATGATTTGAAGTCGGCCGCAACTTCTGATTCTGGAACTGATCTGAGAGCAGAAGCTCACTGTATCCTTTTTATTATGTGTATAAGTACTCTCGCTTGGTTCCTAGAGAACCTCGGGGAGGAAAGACCGGTATTTCTATTCCTGTACTTATCTTACTGTTATATTCATGTTTGCAAAAGAATTTTCATAAGTTGAACTGGAAAATGAGTTTCAAAACCTATTTCTCGTTCCCCCTCGCTGAGTTCATAAGGACTCACCCTCTTTTTTGTCACAGGTGCAGCAGATTTGGAATAAGTACCCGAAGTAAATGTGCTTGTTGATGATTCCTGGGAGTGACTACGTGCTTTTGTGCTTTGCCTGAAAGGGGTTGCTATATGGATATTGTGTTTGATTGCAAATGTTCATTTTATTTATGTAAATGACCCCGTTGTAATTTGGGTCTAATTCTGGGATTGTATTATCTATAACCGGACGAACTTTATTTGGTTGTTTACTTTCGTTTTCTTGATTAGTAGTTGTCGTAGGCAGTCAAACCACTAGATGAACAATCAACTAAGTTAATTCTAACTAATTTCACCTAGGTGCTCATTTGCAAACTAAAGGATAATAGATACTTGTATGATAGGAAATTGACAAATAAATAGGACATAGTTATCATGTTAGGCTTATTAATCAAACAAGACTTTCAAGATAAACTAGTAGGCAAATCGGTTGGTGACAAATAGGAGTCCCTAATGGAATTGGATTAATGATTGGAATAATTGAGGCGTTTAGAGAATTAGGTCAAACCAAAGAGCCCAATTACAGCCGTTATGCTGCCGATTTTTCGAAAAAACTTGGAGTTTAGACTAAAACGATAAGTGTTAAATCTTCATGAACGGTTAAGTACGTGACATGTCCTGAACATTTATATCATACCCTAGTCTAACCTTATAGGCCGGGTTAGGGCGTGACACCTTATATTAGAATGGTATCAGAGCTTAGTTTAGTAACTAGGCGTTAGTCGGGTTCAACTCTCGGACCATGGGTAGAAGCCCTAAGGTAATTATGATGTCTTGTTTATATGTGCTAATGTGTGCTAATGTGCTTTAACTGCTTTGAGAATTGAATACTATGTGCCTTTGTGGAGTATATGTATTATGTGTCATGCACACCGACACGTTAGTGCCCTCAATAATGAATGCATGTTTTTATACTCCTTCCTTGATACATGTGCATGTTATATAACCATGAATGACTGTTTATACACATAGATAGTTAGGATAAGGACTTTCAGGAAAGTGAATTTGTGCAGGACGAATGAAAAGGCTCGGTTAGAGATTTCTCGCATCTTCACAGGTACTCGATGGATCGTATATATTATTGGATACGCATATATAAAATGCTTAGCACAGGTATAATTGTTGAGGTAAAATTATCTCTTTATCTTTGGAATATACATGCCTGTGATTAAGTTATCAATTTTATAGCTATAAAGTTCTTAATTCCGTCAAACCATTCTTCTGATTATGGTTCAAGAATAAATGTTAAGGATATACAACTTTTCTTAGATATAAGAATATACTATTGGAGATGTGGAGTAGTATATATATGTTCACATGCTTATAATGGAAGTTTGACTTAGGAGTTACTTTTGAATCAAATTCTTATATCTTAAAATGGTATAATAGACTAATTATATGATTGAATCCTTACTTGATTGGAATTAAGCATCGTTGAACCTAATAAGGTGTATATTAACGAGTTTCAAGTTCACTCAATGGTAAGATTCTGACCTAGAAATTAAGAGATGAACTCGTGGAAATGGACGATAGGGGTTAGATTATTAAGGCGTGAATAATGTGTTTAAGTAACTTAACAATGGATATCCTCAAGACATGTAGGCAGCTATGGAGACTAAGTTTAACAAGGTTGATGATTCTTTAATATAAGAAGATATAAGGATGCTGGAATCGAGGAATTCACGTAGCTAGAACTCGTGTTCGGAATACTACACCTAAATGTTAGGTCGAAATAGAAGTGTAAAGTATTGAATTATGCATTAGATGACTAACGTTACTAAGGTCCTAAGTTGGATATTGGTGATTTTAAGAATCATGGTATTAAATTGTTGCCCCTCGGATTTAGTTATGATTATGTGAAGTAAGTCATTTTATGCCCTCGTTGTTTGGATACCCTAGAGGATGTTGGAAATCATATATCCTTAAGTAAGACCGATGGACCTATTATATAAACCATGGAAATGATATTAAACATCTGGTTGCCAAGTGGAATTGTTAGGGTATGATTTGAAATCCTAAATAGCTAATAGTGAGTATGCATGATGATTCATGGTGAACCCTAGGACCTAAGGTCGATGAGTCTTGATGCTCTTTGCTAGTTGAACATATAAATGAGAAGAGTAAGATTTCATAGAGTTAAGATAGAGATGAATTAGAGTCATAATGACCCAAGAGACTATTGTTAGACCACCGTATCTATGTGCACCGTTTCACATCTAGAAACTAGCGATCGGTAGACTTCGAATTGTGGTCGTTGAATAAGAGGGGTGAATCTTGTAGTGATAGTTAAATAAGTGGTTGTTTACTTTTGAAGTTCTATTAGGTTATGTTGAAGAATGCCTAGTGGTCATAATTCTTATGTTGGCACGGCCTTGAAGTTATTTTGTGTAACAAGCTACTTGGATTATTATGGTAAGTGTCTTATGAGCTAGATCATTTCGGTACCCATTTATAGTCCTAGGATTGCTGTTGTACGACCAGTAACCTAGTAGAGCATTGATATCACCTACATGGCGATGAACCCAGCTTAGTAACATTAATGTCGAAGATATATTGGCGGGCATTAAGTATTCGAAGGAATGACTAGGTCGCTAAATGAGTAGGACCATTGTCTTCTTAAGTATGACGTAACCTTGGATTGAGGTGAGTGGAATTTATTTGAGGTTGAAACTAATCGCCTTAGGAGTTTTGGATAAGATTAAAAGAAAATTCTGAAGTCTCGTGACTTGAAGATAGAGATTCGAATAAGGAAATAAATTGTGGATCACAAGCTGATGAATTTTACTTGTAAGAGTTGAACTAGTGCTACATGATTAGTTACTCATGCAATTTCAATGGCAATTTGTTGGTGGTACTTAATAAACCTTAGAGTTTGAGTTTCATGAACCTCAACGGTCTTTCTCCTTGATTACGGGCATGAAGGTTAACGAAGCTGGGAAAGGATGTTAGTGAATAGGAGCCTATGATCGGGAGACTAGTCATTAGAAGATTTGCTAATCTAATGTACCTGCGAGATAAGAAGGGCTATAATACCATTGATAGATGACGATTTGAGATAAATCAATTTGTTTGGAGAGTTTTTCCTGAAAATAGAGTCGTATTGTGGAAACGACCCATAACACGTGTATGTCCTAGGTGTTAACAATTTTGAAGCTAGTTGATAGAATATGTAAATCTGATATAGATCTATCATCTTGAAATTAGCGTATGTCACCCTAGGATCATGGAATTATTGTGATATTCCTTTTGAGGTATGAATGCGAGATTGACACAACATGAGTCATGATTTTGGAGTTACAGTTCTATTGTTAGAATACTGATGCAACTTTGATGACTATGTTTGAAGACTCTAACCTTAGTTAATGAACTTGTCCTTAAGATCAAATGGAGAATAGAGCCGTTCAAAGAAAAGAACTATAAATGGAGAGGTCACACCGAACTAAATGATTGGAGAAACATAGGAAGTGAATTGGTTATGGTAAGAGATCACCAAACACGGGACGAACCGGAGTAGGAAGAATAACAAGGGTCAGAATCCGTCTAAATGACCTCAATAGGCAAGAATGAATTTCGGGACGAAATTCTTTTAAGGAGGGGAGGATGTGAGGCCCAACCTCGAATAACGTGTGTTACCTTGAACTACGTACCTTAACCTAGGTTTAAGAGTCCTACCTCGATTCGTGTGCATTACATTGAATTACGTGCCTTGTATTGGTTTACGTGCATTCACCTAGGATTGCATGCATTAGTCTTGAAGTTCGTGTCTTACCTCGTAGTTCGTGTCTACCTCGTGATTCGTGTCATGTATTGATTTCTGTGTGTGTCTTGTAGTACGTGCCCTAGACTTAGAAAAGCGTGCCCGCACGCTAATCAATAAAGAATCCTACACAAAGTACTAGACTATAAAATAATCCTACAAACACCACTAACTATTATTATAATCCTAATTCAAATCTCTACAAAATTTACTAACACCTAAATATTATATTTTAAACTCACTACAAGACAAAATCTCACAAACCTCTAAACATATCCTATATTCTATTCTACCTAAAATCCCTAAATAGCCAACATTCTCTTAAACACATGTTAAAACAATTCAAAAGATGACACAAATCTGAATTTTTGCATGCCCAAGGCCAACATATGCATCAACTTTTGCAAAAGCCTCATTTTTCTCTCATTTCTCTCACTTTCCTCACATTTTCTCTCTCTCCCTCTCACTCTCTCTCTCCATTTCGGTTTTGGCTGAGTTCATCTTCATCATCCTATGGTGCATCAAGACAAACCACAAGCAAAGAAACTCACCCAAGCAAGCTAGGATGCAAGAAACACACATGCAAGCATTTTGAGTCACGATTTTCGGCCATGGTGAGTTTTTAAGCTTCCATTTCTTTTATTCTTGTTCTAACCTCATGCATGTGCTAAGAGATTGATCACTAATCTAGGAAAAATAGAGAAAATCTAGTTGGGTTGTCACCTAAGCAAGGAGAGGGAGAAGGTTGTGCTTCAACAATGGTTTTTGAGCAACTTGTGGTTGATTGCTAAGGTGAGGGTTAAAACCTTTTGAAAACTCTTCAAAATTTCACATGTATGCTCATAAATGTGTGTATTTTCTTCTGTACTTGAGCTATATGGTCGTTCATAAGCTTAAACAACCATGCATGGCAAGATCTTGGCTTGAAAATGATACTAGGTGAAGTTGAAATTGTTGACAGCTCTCTGACCAGTCTGTTCTAGGTAATTTTAGCAAGGCAAATGACGTTGAAAATTCATGAAAATTGGTAGGTGATCATTTTGGACAGTTTTAAACATTTTTTCCAGAAATAGGCCGAAGCTAATTTTGACTCTAAGGTCCTCAAAATGGCAAATCGTGAAAATGTGACCAAATCTGGAAATCTGGAAAAATGAAGCAGGTTTTGGCAGATGCACTGACCTTGTGGAATGAACCATATTTGACTTAGTAAATGATGTCCAAAATGCATGAAATTTGGTTTGCTTCTATATATTTCAGTTCTGGACAATTTTGTCAGAAATGGACCAAGGCTAAAACTGACACTAAGGACTTCAAAAACGTCAATTTCTTGAAAGTGTGCAAATCTGGACAGTTTTGTTCTATTCCACTGTTTCGACTATATCTAACGATCCTGAACTCCAATTGATGCAAGGTTTGTTTCTAATTTTAGTTAACTTATTAAGCTTTAATTTGACATCTTATTCACTGAATTTGGAGATTGTTTGTTTATCTGATTGATTGTGATAAGAAAGCCTATTGCAGTAAGGGTTTCACTTAATGTTGTGCTTAGAAAAATTGTTGTGACTCCTCTTGTTGAATTAAATGCTTGGGATTGTAGCTACGGGATGTTGTGTGGACTGTTTTGAATGTTAGAGGATGTTGAATTAAATGATGCATGGTTTGAGATTGATTTTGAGTTGGGTTGAGGCTCAAATTGCACAAATACACATGAAATGGAAACCCTAATGACTAGGTAGTTTTGCTAAGTATTGATCATTTGGATATTGTGTGGGAATTTTATGCTTAGTGGGCTGCCTGTAAATGTTTTATAACTTCAAATGTGAGTTTGACCATGGCATGTTGTCAAATAAGCTTTTCTTGCTACCGAACCCATGTTAATTTCATTGCATGTTGAATAATCTTATCACTTGATCACGTGGACTTCTTAATGAGTTATATGGCCTGTTTTACATGTGTTACATGGCTGCCCGTTTAATTTTCATATAACTCTATATGCCTTTCAAGTGAAATTTCCTGTCTTATCATGCCCTGCTTGTTTACCTGTCAATGTGCAATCTTATGACTGTCGGGAGGTAACCTACTTTGTTGTCCTCCTACTGTGATATATTACCAGTTTTATCGTGCCCTGCCTGTTTACTTGGTCAATGTGCAATCTTATGACCGTCCAGAGGCAACCTACTTTGTTGTCCTCCTACTGTGATATATTACCTGTCATAAATGTGCATTGCATACAAGGTTGCAACCTTTCCTGTTGGCATGGTAGCGATCACGCACACCGGGCGGCGTCGGGCTTGCCGGTGCACCCGTGACTACCATGGTCCCATTCCCTCTCTCGCTTGGGGGCTAGACTTTCTCGGAGAGTTGGTTTGTAGGATTTTGGGGTACATCCGGAGTACACCCACCTGGCGTGTTTGGGGGATGATTTGAAGTCGGCTGCAACTTCTGATTCTGGAACTGATCTGAGAGCAGAAGCTCACTGTATCCTTTTTATTATGTGTATAAGTACTCTCGCTTGGTTCCTAGAGAACCTCGGGGAGGAAAGACCGGTATTTCTGTTCCTGTATTTATCTGACTGTTATATTCATGTTTGCAAAAGAATTTTCATAAGTTGAACCGGAAAATGAGTTTCAAAACCTATTTCTCATTCCCCCTCGCTGAGTTCATAAGGACTCACCCTCTTTTTTGTCACAGGTACAACATATTTGTAACAAGCACCCGAAGTAAATGTGCTTGTTGATGATTCCTGGGAGTGACTACGTGCTTTTGTGCTTTGCCTGAAAGGGGTTGCTATATGGATATTGTGTTTGATTGCAAATGTTCATTTTATTTATGTAAATGACCTCGTTGTAATTTGGGTCTAATTCTGGGATTGTATTATCTATAACCGGATGAACTTTTATTTGGTTGTTTACTTTCGTTTTCTTGATTAGTAGTTGTCGTAGGCAGTCAAACCACTAGATGAACAATCAACTAAGTTAATTCCATCTAATTTCACCTAGGTGCTCATTTGCAAACTAAAGGATAATAGGTACTTGTATGATAGGAAATTGACAAATAA
>CM075783.1:47755041-47762541 GCA_037974665.1 Ehretia macrophylla
TAAAAATATTTTTGCATATCATTTAACAAATTAATGTATGAATTAATATAATTTTTTCTGAATTTTCTACTATTTTTTCAAATTTTTTCCTATTTTTCATAATTATTAAATATTAAAAAATATTTTTTTGAAAATTTTTTTTGAAGCATTTGGATATAATATGATATCAATAAGGAGCAAGTTGGGTACGGAGATCATGCTATATGGACCTTTTATAGTGTAAAACACCCATTATGAATATCTGGCAAAATGTACGCTACTGCTGTCACTTGGGTTTTTGCATCTAAATGTATTATAGGGGGGTATGTGGTGTCAAGCCTCCTGGTCGAGGGCCATGAGGGGAGACGTTGTGGGCACTTCGTGGCAAATTTTGGACTATATAGTGGGCTATATCGTGGGCTATATTGTGGGCGGGAATGCCTACTGAGTGAAACATGCCGAGGTACTACATTGCATACCCGTGCGTTGAGGTAGTGCCACCCCCGGCTCGCGTCCCCCAGCATGTCCCTCGGCGTGGCACCATGATGGCTAATGAGGAATGTGGTGGCTTCCCTAGCCCCTCATTATCTATCTTGGAGCCGCAACACTGTCGACGTCATTGGGATGGCTAATGAGGGGACGAGTGGTTGCCCAAGCACAAAACTAGCCATCCCCGTGCCGCCGGCTAGGTACATGTTAGGGGACATTCCCGTCACCCGATGTGTTGTTGGGCCTGCGCGATGCGCGAATCACCTAGCACACGAAGCCATGGTCGTTTTCGAGTAAATGCGCGCGGCCATGGTCTAGTGTTGTGGCCATCCAAGCACCGCGTAGGCTTGGGTGGCTCTTGGGGAACAGTGGGGGCAACCGTGATGCGCGAATTGCCTAGCACACGTGGCATTGGCTTTCGTTAAGCAACGATGCGAGTGTTGCAATGAGACGATTGCTAATGCTTCAATGTCGTGGCGATCCAAGCACCATGCGGCCTTGAAGCTGTCCCCCGGTGGGTTCTGACGTGCCTGTGCGATGCGCGAATCACCTTGTACACGACCCCATGGTCCTCGCCGAGTCGTAATGTGACGGACGTGGTCTAGTGTCGTGTCGATCCAAGCATCGCGTGGGCAGGAAAGTAGTTTGCTTGTCCTGTTCCGTGCATACGGGGGGATGGTGGGGGGCATACGTGATGCGTGAATCGCCTAGCACATGTGGCATTGGCTTTCGTTAAGCAACGACGCGAGCGTTCCGATAAGACGATTGCTGATGCTTCAATGTCATGGCGATCCAAGCACCATGCGGCCTTGAAGCTGTCCCCCGGTTGGTTTTGACAGGCCTGTGCGATGCGCGAATCGCCTAGCACATGACGCCATGGTCCTCGCTGAGTCGTAATGCGACCGACATAGTCTAGTGTCGTGGCGATCCAAGCACCGCGTGGGCAGGAAGGTAGTTTGCTTGTCCCGTTCCGTGAATACAGGTGCATACAGGGGGATGGTGGGGGGCATGCGTGATGCGCGAATCACTTAGCACATGTGGCATTGGCTTTTGTTAAGCAACAACATGAGCGTAGCGATGAGACGATTACTAATGCTTCAATGTCGTGGCGATCCAATCACTATGCGGCCTTGAAGCCGTCCCCTGGTAGTTTTCGATGGGCTGGTACGATGCGTGAATCGCCTAGAACACGATGCCATGGTCCTCGCTGAGTCGTATTGCGATGGACATGGTCTAGTGTCATGGGGATCCAAGCACCTCGTGGGCAGGAACGTAGTTTGGTTGTCCTGTTCTGTGAATAAAGGTGCATATAGGGGGACGATGGGGGGCATGCGTGACGCGCGAATCACCTAGCACATGTGGCATTGGCTTTTGTTAAGCAACGACGCGAGCGTTGCGATGAGACGATTACTGATGCTTCAATTTCATTGCGATCCAAGCACCATGCGGCCTTGAAGCCATCCCCCGGTTGGTTCCGACGGGCCTGTGCGATGTGCGAATCGCCTAGCACACGACACCATGGTCCTCACTGAGTCATAATACGACGGACATGGTCTAGTGTTGTGGCGATCCAAGCACCGCGTAGGCAGGAAGGTAGTTTGGTTGTCCCGTTCCGTGAATAAAGGTGCATATAGGGGGACGGTGGGAGGCATGCGTGATGCACAAATCGCCTAGCACATGTGGCATTGGATTTTGTTAAGCAACGACGTGAGCGTTGCCATGAGACGATTGCTGATGCTTCATTGTCGTTGTGATCCAAGTACCATGCGGCCTTGAAGTCGTCCCCCAGTTGGTTCCGATGGGCCTGTGCGATGCACGAATCGCCTAGAACACGACGCCATGGTCCTCGCTGAGCCGTAATGCGACGAACGTGGTCTAGTGTTGTGGCGATCCAAGCACCGCGTGGGCAGGAAGGTAGTTTGCTTGTCCCGTTCCGTGTATACGGGGGGATGGTGGGGGGCATACGTGATGCGTGAATCGCCTAGCACATGTGGCATTGGCTTTCGTTAAGCAACGACGCGAGCATTACGATGAGACGATTGCTGATGCTTCAATGTTGTGGCGATCCAAGCACCATGCGCCCATGAAGCCGTCCCCCGGTTGGTTCCGACATGCCTGTACGATGCGTGAATCGCCTAGCACAAGACGCCATGGTCCTCGCTGAGTCGTAATGCGACGGACGTGGTCTAGTGTCGTGGCGATCCATGCACCGCGTGGGCAGGAAGGTAGTTTGCTTATCCCGTTCCGTGAATATAGGTGCATACAGGGGAACGGCGGGGGGCATGTGTGATGCTCGAATTATTTAGCACATGTGGCATTGTCTTTCGTTAAGCAACGACATGAGCGCTGCGATGAGACGATTACTAATGCTTCAATGTCATGGCGATCCAAGCACTATGCGGCCTTGAAGCCGTCCCACGGTTGTTTTTGACAGGCTTGTGCGATGCGCGAATCGCCTAAAACATGACGCCATGGTCCTCGCTGAGTCATAATGCGACGGACATGGTCTAGTGTTGTGGCGATCCAAGCACCGCATGGGCGGGAAGGTATTTTGGTTGTCCCGTTCCATGAATAAAGGTGCATATAGGGCGACGGTGGGAGGCATCCGTGATGCGCGAATAGCCTAGCACATGTTGCATTGGCTTTTGTTAAGCAACGACGCGAGCGTTGCGATGAGACGATTGCTGATGCTTTAATGTCGTTGCGATCCGAGCACCATGCGGCCTTGAAGCCGTCCCCCGGTTGGTTCCGACGGGCCTGTGCGATGTGCGAATCGCCTAACACACGATACCATGGTCCTCGCTAAGTTGTAATACAACGGATGTGGTCTAGTGTCGTGGCGATCCAAGCACCGCGTGGGCAGGAAGGTAGTTTGCTTGTCCCGTTCCGTGAATACAGGTGCATACAAGTGGACAGTGGGAGGCATGCACGATGCGCGAATCGCTTAGCACATGTGGCATTGGATTTCGTTAAGCAACGACGCGAGCGTTACGATGAGACGATTACTGATGCTTCAATGTCGTGGCAATCCAAGCACCGTGCTTCCTCAAAGCCGTCCCCCGGTGTGTTCCTATGGGCCTGCGCGATGCACGAATCGCCTAGCACATGACGTCATAGTCCTCGCTGAGTCGTAATGCAACGGACATGGTTTAGTGTCGTGGAAATCCAAGCACTGCATGTGCAGGAAGGTAGTTTGCTTGTCCCATTCCGTGCATACAGGGGGGCGGTAGGGGCATGCGCGATGCGCAAATCACCTAGCACAATGCCTTGGCTTTCGTTAAGTGACGACGCGAGCGTTGCGATAAGACGATTACTGATGCTTCAATGTCGTGGCGATCCAAGCACCATGCGGCCTTGAAGCCGTCCCCCGGTTGGTTCCGACAGGCCTGTGCGATGCGCGAATCGCCTAGCACACGAAGCCATGGTCCTTGCTGAGTCGTAATGCGACGGACGTGGTCTAGTGTCGTGGCGATCCAAGTACCGCGTAGGCAGGAAAGTAGTTTGCTTGTCCCGTTCCATGCATACGGGGGATGGTGGGGGGCATGCGTGATGCGCGAATTGCCTAGCACATGTGGCATTGGCTTTCGTTAAGCAACGACGCGAGCAATGCGTTGAGACGATTGATGATGCTTCAATGTCGTGGCGATCCAAGCACCATGCGGCCTTGAAGCCGTCCCCCGGTTGGTTTTGACAGGCCTGTGCGATGCGCGAATCGTCTAGCACACGACTACATAGTACTCGCTGACTCGCAATGCAACGGATGTAGTCTAGTGTCATGGCGATCCAAGCACCGCGTGGGTAGGAAGGTAGTTTGCTTGTCCGGTTCTGTGAATACAGGTGCATATAGGGGGACAGTAGGGGGCATGCGTGATGTGCAAATCGCTTAGCACATGTGGCATTGGCTTTCGTTAAGTAGTGACGTAAGCGTTGTGATGAGATGATTGCTGATGCTTCAATGTTGTGGTGATCCAAGCACCATGCGGCCTTGAAGCCGTCCCCCGGTTGTTTCTATCGGGCCTGTGCATTGCGCCAATCGCCTAGAACACGACGCCATGGTCCTCGCTGAGTCTTAATGCGACGAACATGGTCTAGTGTCGTGGCAATCCAAACACCTCGTGGGCAGGAAGGTAGTTTGGTTGTCCTGTTCTGTGAATAAAGGTGCATACAGGTGGACGGTGGGGGGCATGCGTGATACGCGAATCTCCTAGCACATGTGGCATTGGCTTTTGTTAAGCAACGATGCGAGCGTTGCGATAAGATGATTGATGATGCTTCAATGTCGTTGCGATCCAAGCACCATGCGGCCTTGAAGCAGTCCCCTGGTTGGTTCCAACGGGATGCGCGAATCACCTAGCACACGACGCCATGGTCCTCACTCAGTCGTAATACGACGAATGTGGTCTAGTGTCGTGGCGATCCAAGCACCGCGTAGGCAAGAAGGTAGTTTGCTTGTCCCGTTTCGTGAATACAGTTGCATACAGGTAGACAGTGGAGGGCATGCGTGATGCGTGAATCGCCTAGCACATGTGGCATTGGCTTTCGTTAAGCAACGACGCGAACGTTGCGATGAGACGATTGCTGATGCTTCAATGTCGTGGCGATCCAAGCCCCATGCGGCCTTGAAGCCGTCCCCCGGTTGGTTCCGACAAGCCTGTGCGATGCACGAATCGCGTAGCACACGAAGCCATGGTCCTCACTGAGTCATAATGCGACGGACGTGGTCTAGTGTCGTGGCGATCCAAGCACCGCGTGGGCAGGAAGGTAGTTTGCTTGTCCTGTTCCATTCATACGGGGGGATGGTGGGGGGCATGCATGATGCGCGAATTGCCTAGCACATGTGGCATTGGCTTTCGTTAAGCAACGACGCGAGCGTTACGATGAGATGATTGCTGATGCTTCAATGTCGTGGCGATCCAAGCACCATGCGGCCTTGAAGCCGTCCCCCGGTTGGTTCCAACAGGCCTGTGCGATGCGCGAATCACCTAGCACACGATGCTATAGTCCTCGCTGAGTCGTAATGCGACGGATGTAGTCTAGTGTCGTGGCGATCCAAGCACCGCGTGGGCAGGATGGTAGTTTGCTTGTCGCATTCCGTGAATACAAGTGCATACAGGGGGATAGTGGGGGGCATGCATGATGCGCGAATCGCTTAGCACATGTGGCATTGGCTTTCGTTAAGCAATGACGTGAGCGTTGCGATGAGATGATTGCTGATGCTTCAATGTCGTGGTAATCCAAGCACCATGCGGCCTTGAAGCCATCCCCCAGTTTTTCTGACGGGCCTGTACATTGCGCGAATCGCCTAGAACACGACGCCATGGTCCTCGCTGAGTCTTAATGCGACAGTCATGGTCTAGTGTCGTGGCGATCCAAACACCGTGTGGGCAGGAAGGTAGTTTGGTTGTCCTGTTCTGTGAATAAAGGTGCATACAGGGGGACGATGGGGGGCATGCGTGATGCGCGAATCGCCTAGTACATGTGGCATTGGCTTTTGTTAAACAACGACGCAAGCGTTACGATGAGACGGTTGCTGATGCTTCAATGTCATTGCGATCCAAGTACCATGCGTCCTTGAAGCCGTCCCCCGGTTGGTTCTGATGGGCCTGTGCGATGCGCGAATCGCCTAGCACACGTCGCCATAGTCCTCGCTAAGTCGTAATGCAACGGACGTGGTCTAGTGTCGTGGCGATCCAAGCACCGTGTTGGCAAGAAGGTAGTTTGCTTGTCCCGTTCCGTGAATACAGTTGCATACAGGTGGACGGTGGAGGGCATGCGTGATGCGCGAATCGCCTAGCACATGCGGCATTGGCTTTTGTTAAGCAACGACGCGAGCGTTGCGATGAGACGATTGATGATGCTTCAATGTCATAGGGATCCAAGCACCGTGCTACCTCGAAGCCGTCCCCTGGTGTGTTCCTATGGGCCTGCCCGATGCGCGAATCACCTAGTACACGACTCCATGGTCCTCGCTGAGTCATAATGCGACGGACGTGGTCTAGGGTCTTGGCGATCCAAGCACCGTGTCGGCAGGAAGGTAGTTGCTTGTCCCGTTCCGTGCATACAGGGGGACGGTAGAGGGCATGCGTGATGCGCGAATCGCCTAGCACATGTGGCATTGGCTTTCGTTATGTGACGACACGAGGGTTGCGATGAGACGATTGTTGATGCTTCAATGTTGTGGCGATCCAAGCACCATGCTGCCTCGAAGTCGTCCCCCAGTTTGTTCCTACTGGCCTGCGCGATGCGCAACTCGCCTAGCACATGGCGCCATGGTCCTCGCTGAGTCGTAATGCGACAGACGTGGTCTAGTGTCGTGGCGATCCAAGCACCGCGTGGGCAGGAAGTTCACTTTCGGTTGGTACCTCAGTTGCGTGCAATCGGTGCATGGTCGGGCACCACGAAGTAGGCCCTTAAGCTTGTGACATGCAGCCTAGTCATGCACCTCGTGCTGGTCCCGTCCCGTGTCCCTCAGAAATTCTTCGTGCCTAGCGGTGCGTGCTCGGACCATCTCGTCGGTTCCGTTCGCCTGAAGGGCTTCGTTTGCCTAGACGGTGGGGCGGTTATCGGCTTGGTGGTCTGGGCATAGCGAACATGATAGCGCGTGAGTGGTGGTCGGCTTGTGTGGGTCAGTTGGATCCCTGCTTGAGCAGCGACGTCCACCCCTGCTTGCCTCTTCATTCGTGGGCCGAGTGCTTATGTTGCCTCGGTCGGTAGGTCGGTTTCCTGTGTTGTGTACCTTCAAAGAAGGCATTCCAAAGTCACATCGTCCATCTCTTGCCTTGCGTCTGCCTCCGTGGACAAAGTGGGGCGAACCCCTAAGCACGTCCTGTGGTCCACACTGCTCACTCCAACAAGTGCGGCACACGTGTCCCGTGGGGCGTCGCTCGATCTCTCGGATGCCGCACACCATGACGGTATCGAGTCCTTGGCCTCTCTTTGCCCGAAATCTGCATTCGTCGCTAATCGCGTACGACGGTGGTCCACGCTGCTCACTCCAACAAGTGCGGCACACGTGTCCCGTGGGGCGTCGCT
>CM075783.1:47767541-47770041 GCA_037974665.1 Ehretia macrophylla
TCATGCCAATCAAGAAAGAATCTTGCACAAAGCACTAGGTCATTTAATAATCCTACAAATTCCACTAACTATTATTAAACTATTTATTCAACCCACTAGAAGACAAAATCTCACAAAAAGCTAGACATTCTTTATTCTTTATTCTTTATTCTTTGCATGTCCCAAACACACATTAAAATAAGCCTTGAACAAGACAAAAAATTCAGATTTGAACACCTCTTTGGCCGACCACTAGGAGCCTTGTACATGCAATCCAATTTCAAAATTATTCCTCAAACATTTCATGACATTCTATGACACAAATGTATAAAATATTGCTCAAAATCTCCTCAAAATCCCACCATTCTCGACCATGCCCCCTTGCCCATGCTAAACACTTCAAAATCCAAGCATCTTGAAGACATAAATCTGATTTTGCTATGCCCAAGGCCGAATATGCTTCATCTTTTGCAAAGGCTATTATTCTTTTTCATTCTCTCATTTTCCTCTCACATTTCTCTCTCTCCCTCTCATTTTTCTCTCTCTCTCGGCCTTGGCTGAGTTTCTCACCTTCCATAGCTCATCTTCATCACACCATAGTTGATCAAGACAAGAAACAAGCAAGAGGCTCGACAAAACTAGCTAGGATGCGAAAATCACACATGCATGCTCCTTGAGTCTTTATTTTGGCCCTAGGTAAGTTTCTTAGCTTCCATTTCTTTTCTTCTTGTTCTAACCACATGCATGTACTAAGAGCTTGGTCACTAAGCTAGGAAAAATAGAGAAAACCAAGTTGGAACCTCGGCTAGGCAAACAAGAAGAAGAAATTTGTGCTTCAACAAGTTTTGTGCATCTTCTTGGTTGATTGCTAAGGTGAGGGCTAAAACCTTTTGAAAATCCTTCAAAAATTCACATGCATGCTCCTAAATGTATGTCTTTGCTTCTATACTTGAGTTTTATGTTCGTTCATAAGCTTTTACAACCATGCATGGCAAGATTTTGGCTTGAAGTTGGTGATAGATGAAGTCGGGTTTGTGGACAGCTCTCTGACTTGTTGTTACGAGGTAAGTTTAGCTAGGACAATGATGTTGAAAATACATGAAAATTGTTAGGTGACTAGTTTTTCCAGTTTTGAACATTTTTCACAGAAATAGGCCAAAGCAAATTTTGACTCTAACGTCTTCAAAATGGCGAATCTTCAAAATGTGTCCAAATCTGGAAATCTGGAAAAATGAAGCAGGTTTTGGCAGATGCACTGATCTTGTGGAACGAATCATATTTGACTTAGTAAATGATGTTCAAAATGCATGAAATTTGGTGTACTTCTAGGTATTTCAGTTATGGACATTTTTGTGAGAAATGGACTAAGGCTAAATCTGACCCTAAGGACCTCAAAAACGACAATTATTGAAATGTGTGCAAATCTGGACAGTTTTGTGCAATCCCACTGTTTTGGCTATAACTATTGATCTCGAACTCCAAACGATGCAAGGTTTGTTTCTGATTTTAGTTCACTTCTTAAGATTTAATTTGACATCTTATTCAATGGAATTGTAGATTGATTGCTTGACTCAATGATTGTGAGAAACAGCCTATTGCAGTGAGGGTTTCACTTAGTTATACGCTTAGAAATTTGTTGTAACTTCTCTTGTGGTATTAATTTCTTTGGATTGTGGCATTGGAATGTTGTGTGGACTGTTTTGAGTGCTTGGGGATGTTTGGATTAATTGATGCTTGGCTTGAGATTGATTTTGAGTTGACTTGGGGCTTAATTGCACGGGTAAGCACGAAATGGAAACCCTAGTGACTACACGAACTTGCTAAGTGTTGAACCTTTGAATAATGAGTGTAATTATATGTTTAGTGGGCTGCCCGTAGTTTCCTTATAGCCCTAAATGTGATATTGATTCGTTGCATGTTGACAAATAGGCCTTTCTTGCATCCGAGCCCACGTAGATGTTGTTGCATGTTGAATAATCTTAATATTTGATTACGTGGACTTTGAAATGAGTTATATGATTTGATTTACATGTGATACATGGCTGCCCGTTTAATGTTCATATAACTCCATATGCTTTTCAAGTGAAATTACTTGTCTATTTGTGCCTCGCTTGTTTACTTGTCAATGTGCAATGTTATGACTGTCCGGAGGCAACCTACTTTGTTGTCCTCCTAATGTGATATATTAAATGTCATAAATGTGCATTGCATACAAGGTTGCAACCTTTCAGTCTGTGGCGTGGTAGCGATCACGCACACCGGGCGGCATCGGGCTTGCCGGTGCACCCATGACTACCACTGTCCAATTCCCTCTCTCGCTTGGGGGCTAGACTTCCTCGAAGAGTTGGGTCGTAGGATTTCGGGGTACATCCGGAGTACACCCACTTGGTGTGTTAAGGGGATGATTTGAAGTCGGCCGCAACCACTGAGAGCAAAAGCTCACCGTATCCTTTTACTATATGTATAAGTATTCTTGCTTGGTTCCTGGAGAACCTCGGGAAGGAAAGACTGGCAATTGTGT
>CM075783.1:47775041-47777541 GCA_037974665.1 Ehretia macrophylla
TATTAAAAATTAATTTTTCGAAAAAAATATTTTTGAATATCATTTAACAAATTAATGTATGAATTAATATAATTTTTTCTGAATTTTCTACTATTTTTTCTGATTTTTCCCTATTTTTTGCAATTATTAAATATAAAAAAAAAAATTTAAATTTTTTTTGAAGCATTTGGATATCATATGATATCAATAAGGAGCAAGTTGGGTACGAAGATCATGCCATATGAGGCCTTTTATAGTGTAAAACACCCATTATAAATCTATGGCAAAATGTACGCTATTGCTGTCACTTGGGTTTTGCATCTAAATGTACTATAGGGGGGTATGTGGTGTCAAGCCTCCTGGTCGAGGGCCATGTGGGGGGACGTTGTGGGCACTTCGTGGCACATTGTGGGCTATATCGTGGGCTATATTGTGGGCGGGAATGCCTACTGAGTGAATCACGCCGAGGTATTGCGTTGCATACCCATGTGTTGGGGCCGTGCCACCCCCGCCCTATGTCCCCCAGCATGTCCCTCGGCGTGGCACCAGGATGGCTAATGAGGGACGTGGTGGCTTCCCTAGCCCCTCATTATCCATCTTGGTACCGCAACACCATCGACGTCATTGGGATGGCTAATGATAGGGCGAGTGGTTGCCCAAGTACAAAACTTGCCATCCCCGTGCCGCCAGCTAGGTACACGTTGGGGGATATTCCCATCCCCCGATGTGTTGTTGGGCCTGTGCGATGCGCGAATCGCCTAGCACACGATGCCATGGTCGTTGCCGAGTGGATGTGCGCGACCATGGTCTAGTGTTGTGGCGATCCAAGCATCGCGTGGGCTTGGGTGGCTCTTGGGGGACGGTGGGGGCAACCGTGATGTGCGAATTGCCTAGCACACGTAGCATTGGCTTTCGTTAAGCAACGACGCGAGTGTTGCAATGAGATGATTGCTAATGCTTCAATGTCGTGGCGATCCAAGCACCATGCGGCCTTGAAGCTGTCCCTCGGTGGGTTCTGACGTGCCTGTGTGATGCGCGAATCGCCTATCACTCGACGCCATAGTCCTCGCTGAGTCATAATGCGACGGACATGGTCTAGTGTCGTGGTGATCCAAGCACCACGTAGGCAGGAAGGTAGTTTGCTTGTCCTATTCCATGCATACGGGGGGATGGTGGGGGGCATGCTTGATGCGCGAATCACCTAGCACTTGTGGCATTGGCTTTCGTTAAGCAACGACGCGAGCGTTGCGATGAGACGATTGCTGATGGTTCAATGTTGTGGCGATCCAAGCACCATGCGGCCTTGAAGCCGTCCCCCGGTTGGTTCCGACAGGCCTGTGCGATGCGCGAATCGCCTAGCACACGATGCCATGGTCCTTGCTGAGTCGTAATGCGACAAACGTAGTCTAGTGTCGTGGCAATCAAAGCACCGCGTGGGTAGGAAGGTAGTTTGCTTATCCCATTCCGTGAATACACGTGCATATAGGGGGACGGTAGGGGGCATGCGTGATGCGCGAATCGCTTAGCACATGTGGCATTGGCTTTCGTTAAGCAACGACGTGAGCGTTGCGATGAGATGATTGCTGATGCTTCAATGTCGTGGCGATCCAAGTACCATGCGGCCTTGAAGCCGTCCCCCGGTTGTTTTCGACGGGCCTGTGCAATGTGCGAATCGCCTAGAACACGACGCCATGGTCCTCGCTGTGTCGTAATGCGACGGACATGGTCTAGTGTCGTGGCGATCCAAGCACTGCGTGGGCAGGAAGATAGTTTCGTTGTCCCATTCCGTGAATAAAGGTGCATACAAGGGGACGGTGGGGGGCATGTGTGATGCGCGAATCACCTAGCACATATGGCATTGGATTTTGTTAAGCAATCACGCGAGCGTTGCGATGAGACGATTGATGACGCTTCAATGTTGTTGCGATCCAACCACCATGCGGCCTTGAAGCCATCCCCCGGTTGGTTCTTACGGGCCTGTGCGATGCGCGAATTGCCTAGCACACGATGCCATGGTCCTCGCTGAGTCATAATGTAACGGACGTGGTCTAGTGTCGTGGCGATCTAAGCACCGCGTGGGCAGGAAGGTAGTTTGCTTGTCCCGTTCTGTGAATACTGGTGCATACAGGTGGACGGTGGGGGCCATACGTGATGCGCGAATCGCCTAGCACATGTGGCATTGGCTTTCGTTAAACAACGACGCGAGCGTTGCGATGAGACGATTGCTGATGCTTCAATGTCGTGGCAATCCAAGCACCGTGCTACCTCGAAGCCGTCCCCCGGTGTGTTCCTATAGGCCTGCGCGATACCCGAATCGCCTAGTACACGACGCCATGGTCCTCGCTGAGTCATAATGCGACGGACGTGGTCTAGTGTCGTGGCAATCCAAGCACCGCGTGGGCAGGAAGGTAGTTTGCTTGTCCCGTTCCGTGCATACAGGGGGACAATGGGGGGCATGCGTGATGCGCGAATCGCATAGCACATGTGGCATTGGCTTTCGTTAATTGATAACACGAGCATT
>CM075783.1:47782541-47790041 GCA_037974665.1 Ehretia macrophylla
ATCACTAAGCTAGGAAAAATAGTGAAAAGCTAGTTGGGATTTCGGCTAGGCAAAGGAAAAGAGAAGATTCGAGCTTCAACAAGGTTTTTGAGCATCTTTTGGTTGATTGCAAAGGTGAGGGTTAAAACCTTTTGAAAACTCTTTAAAAATTCACATGCATGCTTATAAATGTGTGTATTTTCTTCTGTACTTGAGCTATATGGTCGTTCATAAGCTTAAACAACCATGCATGGCAAGATCTTGGCTTGAAAATGATGCTAGGTGAAGTCGAAATTGTTGACAGCTCTCTGACCAGTCTGTTCGAGATAAGTTTAGCTAGGTAAATGATGTTTAAAATGCACGAAAATTGGTAGGTGACTAGTTTGGACAGTTTTGAACATTTTTCCGAGAAATAGGCTGAAGCTAATTTTGATTCTAAGGTCCTCAAAATGACAAATCTTTAAAATGTGACTAAATCTGGAAATCTGGAAAAATGAAGCAGGTTTTACTTAGTTAATGATGTCCAAAATGTATGAAAATTGGTGTGCTGCTAGATTTTTCAGTTCTGGACATTTTTTTCAGAAATGGACTAAGGCTGAATCTGACCCTAAGGACCTCAAAAACGTCAATTATCGAAATGTGTGCAAATCTGGACAGTTTTGTGCTATCCCACTGTTTCGGCTATATCTAATGATCCCGAACTCCAATTGATGCAAGGTTTGTTTCTGATTTTATTTAACTTCTTAAGATTTAATTTGACATCTTATTCACTGGATTTGGAGATTGTTTGGTTATCCTATTGATTGTGAGAAAACAGCCTATTGCAGTAAAGGTTTCACTTAGTTATATGCTTGGAAAATTGTTGTAACCTCTCTTGGGGTACTAATTGCTTGGAATTGTGGTGTTGGGATGTTGTGTGGACTGTTTTGAGTACTTGAAGATCTTTGAATTGAATGATGCATGACTTGAGAATGATTTTTAGTTGACTTAGGGTTTAATCACGCGGTTAAGCATGAAACAGAAACCCTAATGACTAGGTAGTCTTGCTAAGTGTTGATCATTTGGATATTGTGTGGAAATTATATGCTTAGTGGGCTGCCCGTAAATGTCTTATATCTTCAAATGTGATTTTGACCATTGCATATTGACAAATAAGCTTTTCTTGCACCCGAACCCATGATTGATGTCATTGCATGTTGAATAATCTTATTACTTGATCACGTGGGCTTCTTAATGAGTTATATGGCCTGTTTTACATGTGTTACATGGCTGCCTATTTAATTTTCATATAACTCTATATGCCTTTCAAGTGAAATTACCTGTCTTGTCGTGCCTTGCTTGTTTACCTGTCAATGTGCAATCTTATGACTGTCCAGAGGCAACCTACTTTGTTGTCCTCCTACTGTGATATATTTCTTGTCTTATCGTGCCCTGCTTGTTTACCTGTCAATGTGCAATCTTAAGACTATCTAGAGGCAACCTACTTTGTTGTCCTCCTACTGTGAGATATTACCTGTCATGAATGTGCATTGCATACAAGGTTGCAACCTTTCCTGTCGGCATGGTAGCGATCATGCACACCGGGCGGCATCGGGCTTGTCGGTGCACCCGTGACTACCATGGTCCCATTCCCTCTCTCGTTTGGGGGCTAGACTTCCTCGGAGAGTTGGTTCGTAGGATTTCGGGGTACATCCGGAGTACACCCACCTGGCGTGTTTTGGGGGATGATTTGAAGTCGGCCGCAACTTCTGATTCTGAAACTGACCTGAGAGCAAAAGCTCACTGTATCCTTTTTACTATCTATATAAGTACTCTCGCTTGGTTCCTAGAGAACCTCGGGGAGGAAAGACTGGTATTTGTGTTCCTGTACTTGTATTATTGTTATATTCATGCTTGCAAAAGGATTTTCATAAGTTGAACCGGAAAATGAGTTTCAAACTTATTTCTCGTTCCCCCTCGCTGAGTTCATAAGGACTTACCCTCTTTTATCATCTCAGGTGAAGAAGATCAAGAACAGGTACCCGAGGACGATGTGCATAACGATGATTCCTTGGAGTGATTGCCTGTCTTGTGTGCTTTGCGTGATTATGGCTATTTGTGAACTATGCTACTTGAAGACTATTTCTTTTATGTTGCTCGTTGTTTATTGATGTAAATGACCCCGTTGTAATTTGGGTCTAATTCTGGGATTGTACTATCTATAACCGGACGAACTTTTATTTGGTTGTTTGCTTTCGTTTTCTTATTTAGTAGTTATCGTAGGCATTCAAACCACTAGATGAACAATCAACTAAGTTAGTTCTATCTAATTTCACTTAGGTGCTCATTTGCAAACTAAAGGATAATAGGTACTTGCATGATAGGAAATTGACAAATAAACGGGACATAGTTATCATGTTAGGCTTATAACCAAACAAGACTTTCAAGATAAACTAGTAGGCAAATCGGTTGGTGACAAATATGAGTCCTTAATGGAATTGGATTAATGATTGGAATAATTGAGGCGTTTTGAGAATTAGGTCAAACCAAAGAGCCCAATTACAGCCGTTATGCTGCCGGTTTTTCAAAAAACTTTGGAGTTTAGACTAAAACGATAAGTGTTAAATCTTCATAATGGTTAAGAATGTGACAGGTCCTGAACGTTTAGGTCACACCCTAGTCTAAACTTATAGGCCAGGTTGGGGCATGACAGACTAGCACGGATTGGGGCGGCGGCCAAAGCTCGGGCAGTAGATATGCCTGCGGAATGCCGTCACCTCGATCGTGGCGGGGCAGCGCACGCCTTTGGCGTGCTTCGGCATCTGCGCGCTCCCGGTGCTGGCCTGCGGGCTCCCCATTCGACCCGTCTTGAAACACAAACCAAGGAGTCTGACATGTGTGCGAGTCAACGGGTGCGTAAACCCGCAAGGCGCAAGGAAGTTGATTTGCAGGATCCCGCCTGGGGGGTGCACCGCCGACCGACCTTGATCTTCTGAGAAGGGTTCGAGTGCGAGCATACCTGTCGGGACTCGAAAGATGGTGAACTATGCCTGAGCGGGGCGAAGCCAGAGGAAACTCTGGTGGAGGCCCGCAGTGATACTGACGTGCAAATCGTTCGTCTGACTTGGTTATAGGGGCAAAAGACTAATCGAACTATCTAGTAGCTGGTTCCCCTTGAAGTTTCGCTCAGGATAGCTGGAGCTCGCATGCGAGTTCTATCGGGTAAAGCCAATGATTAGAGGCATCGGGGGCGCAACGCCCTCGACCTATTCTCAAACTTTAAATAGGTAGGACGGCGCGGCTGTCACGCCCCAACCTGACCTATGAAGGCTAGACTAGGGAATGACCTAATTCTTTTACACTATTTGTACGACTTGGTCATTTCTTACGATTAATACTTAACATTGATTTAAAACTCCAAAAGATTTTTCGAAAATTTGGTAGCATGACGGCTATATTGAAGACCTTTTAGTTTGACCTAATTTCTAAACCCCTCAATTATTCCAATTATTAATTCAATTCCATTAAAGACTCCTATTTTGTCTCATCAACCGATATGCCTACTAGTTTATCTTGAAAGTCTCGTTTAGTTAATAAGCCTAACATGATAACTATGTCCTGTTTATTTGTCAATTTCCTATCATGCAAGTACCTATTATCCTTTAGCTTGTGCATGATCACTAGGTGAGATTAAGTAGAGTTACATTAATTACTTCTTCACCTAGTGGTTCAAACACCTACGATAACTACTAATTAAATGACGAAAGTAAACAACCAAATAAAGAGTTCGTCCGGCTACAATCAGTACAAGCCAAAATTTGACCCAAATTACAACAGGGTCATTTACATCAATAAAATGAACAGTTTGCAATCAAACACAATATCCATATAGCAAACACTTTCAGGTAAAGCACAAAGGTACGTAGTCACTCCAAGGAATCATCAACAAGCACATTTACTTCGGGTACTTGTTCGAAATCTACTGCACCTGTGACAAAAAGAGGGTGAGACCTTATGAACTCAGCGAGGGGGAACGAGAAATACGTTTTGAAACTCTTTTTCCTGTTCAACTTATGAAAAACCATTTTTGCAAGCATGAATATAACACAATTAAGTACATAACAATAATATAAAGTAAAGCAACACAATTACCAGTCTTTCCTCCCCGAGGTTCTCTAGGAACCAAGCGAGAGTACTTATACATATAGAAAAAGGATACGGTGAGCTTTTGTTCTCAGTTGTTGCGGCTGACTTCAAATCATCCCCTTAACACGCCAAGTGGGTATACTCTGGATGTACCCCGAAATCCTACGACCCAACTCTCCGAAGAAGTCTATCCCTCAAGCGAGAGAGGGAATGGGACCATGGTAGTCACAGTTGCACCGGCAAGCCCGATGCCGCCCGGTGTGCGTGAACGCTACCATGCCAGAATGAAAGGTTGCAACCTTGTATGCAATGCACATTTATGACATTTAATATATCACATTAGGAGGAAAACAAAGTAGGTTACCTTCGGACAGTCATAAGATTGCACATTGACAAGTAAACAAGCGAGGCACGAATAGACAAGTAATTTCACTTGAAAAGCATATGGAGTTATATGAACATTAAATGGGCAGCCATGTAACGCATGTAATTCAAGTCATATAACTCATTTCAACGTCCACGTAATCAAATAATAAGGTTATCCAACATGCAACAATAATCTACGTGGTTCGGATGCAAGAAAGGCCTATTTGTCAACATGCAACTAATCAAAATCACATTTAGGGATATAAGGAAACTACGGGCAGCCTACTAAACATATAATTACACTCAATATTCAAAGGATCAACACTTAGCAAGTTCACCTAGTCACTAGGGTTTCCATTTCGTGCTTATCCGTGCAATTAAGCCCCAAGTCAACTCAAAATCAATCTCAAGCCAAGCATCAATTAATCCAAACATCCCCAAGTACTCAAAACAGTCCACACAACATCCCAATGCCACAATCCAAAGCAATTAATACAACAAGAGAAGTTACAACAAATTTTCTAAGCATATAACTAAATGAAACCCTCACTGCAATAGGCTGTTTTCTCACAATCATTAAGACAAGAAAACAATCTCCAATTCTAGTGAATAAGATGTTAAATTAAAGCTTAAGAAGTGAACTAAAATTTGAAACAAACCTTGCATCATTTGGAGTTCGAGATCAATAGTTATGGCCAAAACAGTGAGATTGCACAAAACTGTCCAGATTTGCACACATTTCAATAATTGTCGTTGTTTAGGTCCTTAGGGTCAGATTTAGCCTTAGTCCATTTCTGAAAACAATGTCCAGAACTGAACAATCTAACAGCACACCAAATTTCATGCATTTTTGACATTATTTACTAAGTCAAAACGGATTCGTTCCACAAGGTTAGTGCATCTGCCAAAACCTGCTTCATTTTTTCAGACTTCCATATTTGGATACATTTTAAAGATTTGCCATTTTGAGGACCTTAGAGTCAAAATTAGCTTTGTCCTATTTGGGCCAAAAAAATGTTCAAAACTGGCAAAACTAGTCACCTACCAATTTTCATGCATTTTCAACATCATTTGCCTACCCAAACTCACCTCGCAACAACACGACAGAGAGCTGTCACCAAATCCGACTTCATCTATCATCAACTTCAAGCCAAAATCTTGCCATGCATGGTTGTAAAAGCTTATGAACACACATATAACTCAAGTACAGAAGCAAAGACATACATTTAAGAGCATGCATGTGGATTTTTGAAGGATTTTCAAAAGGTTTTAGCCCTCACCTTGGCAAATCAACAAGAAGATGCACAAAACTTGATGAAGCACAATTTTCTTCTTCTTCCTTGCTTAGCCAAGACACCACCCGATTTCTCTCTATTTTTCCTAGCTTAGTGACCAAGTTCTTAGTAGATGCATATGGCTAGAACAAGAAGAAAAGAAATGGAAGCTAGCAAACTCACCAAGGCCGAAATGGTGACTCAAAGAGCATGCATGTGTGATTCTTCCATCCTAGCTAGCTTGGTCGAGTTTCTTTGCTTGTTGTTTGTCTTGATGCACCATGGATTGATGAAGATGAGCAAAGGCAAGATAAAACTCAGCCAAAACCGAGATTGAGAGAGAAGAATGAGAGGGAGAGAGAGAAATGCGAGGAGAGTGAGACAAATGAGAGAAAATAGAAGCTTTTGCAATTGTTGATGCAAATGTTGGCCTTGGACATGCAAAAATCAGATTTTGTGTCATCTTTTGAGCATCTTTTGAATTGTTTTAGCATGTGTGTAAGAGAATGTTGGGTATTTAGGGATTTTAGGTAGAATAGAATATAGGATATGTTTAGAGGTTTGTGAGATTTTGTCTTGTAGTGAGTTTAAAATATAATATTTAGGTGTTAGTGGATTTTGTAGAGATTTGAATTAGGATTATAATAATAGTTAGTAGTGTTTGTAGGATTATTTTATAGTCTAGTGTTTTGTGTACGATTCTTTCTTGATTAACGTGGTGGCACGGATTCCTAGGTCTAGGGCACGAATTACGAGGTAGACACGAACTACGAGGTAAGACACGAGCTTCATGACTAAGGCACGTACTTCAAGACTAATGCACGCAATCTTGAGTGAATGCACGTAAACCGATGCAAGGCACATAATTCAATGCAATGCACGTAAATTAAGGTACGACTCTTAAACCTAGATTAAGACACGCCATTCAAGGTCAGGGCACACGAAATGAGGTAACGCACGCAATTCGAAGTCAGGGCACGTAAGTCGAGGATTAGGGTACATAATTGGCGATCCAAGCACCGCATGGGCAACAAGGTAGTTTGGTTGTCCCATTCCGTGAATAAAGGTGCATACAGGGGGACGGTGGGGGGCATGCGTGATGCGCGAATCGCCTAGCACATGTGGCATTGGCTTTTGCTAAGCAACAACGCGAGCGTTGCGATGAGACGATTGCTGATGTTTCAATGTCGTTACGATCCAACCACCATGCAGCCTTGAAGTCATCCACCGGTTGGTTCCGACAGGCCTGTGCGATACGCGAATCACCTAGCACACGACGCCATGGTCCTCGCTGAGTAATAATGCGACGAACGTGGTCTAGTGTCGTGGCGATCCAAGCACTGCGTGGGCAGGAAGGTAGTTTGCTTGTCCCGTTCCGTGAATACAGGTGCATACAGGTGGATGGTTGGGGGCATGCGTGATACGCGAATCGCCTAGCACATGTGGCATTGGCTTTCGTTAAGCAACGACGCGAGCATTGCGATGAGACGATTGCTGATGCTTCAATGTCGTGGTGATCCGAGCACCGTGCTGCCTTGAAGCCGTTCCCCGGTGTGTTCCTATGGGCCTGCGCGATGCACGAATCGCCTAGTACACGATGCCATGGTCCTCGCTGAGTCGGAATGCAATGGACGTGGTGTAGTGTTGTGGCGATCCAAGCACCGCGTGGGCAGGAAGGTAGTTTGCTTGTCCCGTTTCGTGAATACTGGTGCATATAGGTGGACGGTGGGGGGCATGCGTGATGCGCGAATCGCCT
>CM075783.1:47797541-47802541 GCA_037974665.1 Ehretia macrophylla
ATCCCTTCAAAGCCTTGGTAGACACGGGCGCTACCAACAATTTCATTGGTGATGATACTGCGAGAAAGCTAGGCTTGCGGATCAACAAGTCAGGAGGAATGATCAATGCTGCCAACTCAAAAGCCATCCCCATTACTGGTGTTGCCCTTGGTGTCAAGACAATAATCGGTGAGTGGTCTGGTACCATTAATTTTACTATCATTCCTTTGGATGATTATGACGTTGTCCTTGGATTGGAATGGTTGGATGAAGTGAAGGCCTTCCTCATGCCCTGCGAAAACTCTATCTTGGTAATGGGCAATTCTACTCCTTGTACCGTCCCCATGACTCGGGAAACTAGACCTGGTGTCAAGGTCCTTTCAGCTATGTAGTTAGTAAAGGGAGTCAAACGTAACGAAGATACTTATCTTGTTGCATTGCGAGAAGAAGAACCAGAACATCCAGGACAAAGTTTCCTCTCCTCACCCATTCAAAAAGTGCTGAACGAGTTCAAAGATGTAATGCCCTCGGAACTTCCAAAGAAGCTGCCACCTCAAAGAGAGATCGACCACCGGATTGACTTGGTAGAAGGTGCACAGCCCCCTGCCATGGCCCCTTATCGCATGGCACCTCCAAAATTGGCCGAATTGAGGAAACAACTTCAAGAGTTGCTGGATGCCGGTATGATCCAACCCTTCATCCCCCATTGGTGCCCCAGTCCTGTTCCAGAAGAAAGTTGATGGCTCCTTATAGATGTGCATAGATTACCGAGCACTAAATAAGGTAACAATAAAGAAAAAATACCGCATACCTCTAATTGCGGATTTGTTCGACCAACTTGGAGGTGCTCGATACTTCTCCAAGATTGATTTGAGGTCGGGATATTGGCAAGTCAGAATTGCGGAAGGAGATGAGCCAAAAACCACTTGTGTAACGAGGTATGGTTCATTTGAATTCCTTGTTATGCCTTTTGGCCTAACCAATGCTCCTGCTACCTTTTGTACTTTGATGAACAAAGTGTTCAGGCCCTTTCTCGACAAATTTGTCGTAGTATACTTGGATGACATTGTGGTCTATATATCTTGCCTACAAGATCACATTGAACACCTGAAGTTAGTACTGCAGAAACTTCGGGAGCATGACTTGTACGTCAAACCAGAGAAATGCAGCTTTGCCAAGGAAAAGGTGCCATTCCTTGGTCATGTCATCAGTGAAGGAAAAATTCAGATGGACAACAACAAAGTAAAAGCCATTCATGAATGGGAAGCTCCTAATGGTGTCCCCAAGTTGCGGTCATTTTTGGGCTTGGCAAATTATTATCGGCGTGTCATTGAAGGATACTCAGCCCTTGCCGCGCCTCTGACAGAATTGCTGAAGAAAAACAAACTTTGGGTGTGGGATGAAACATGTCAGGATGCATTCAATGCCTTCAAGGCTGCTGTAACTATTGAACCTGTCCTCATCTTGCCTGATCAAACCAAACCATATCAGGAACAAACTGATTCTTCTAATTTTTCTATTAGCGGAGTCTTGATGCAGGAAGGACATCCAATTGCCTTCGAGAGTCAAAAACTCAATGAGGCAGAACGACGATACTCAACCCATTAGAAGGAAATGACGGTTGTGGTGCACTATCTCCATACTTGGCACCACTATTTGTTGGGCGCCCACTTTGTGGTAAGAACAGATAATGTCGCTGCAAGTTATTTCCAAACACAAAAGAAGCTTACTGTGACGCCCAAGATTTAGCCATGCATTTAATTACTGTTGCATCCCTTATTTGCGCATTTACTTCTATGCCTTACTAACTGACTTTTATGACTACTATTCACTCCATTTTTAAACTGCCTCCTATTAGTTAATTAGCATTTTTATTAAATCATATTAATTGTAAAAGTAGTGGGAAAAATGTGCATTTGAGCTTAAGGTGTTAGGAAGGCTCATTTAGAAAATGACTTTAGTAGTTGAATGAATAGTGTTACGTAACTAACTTAGGTAATTAATTAGCTAGCATATATTTTACTATCTAAGCTCGTTTTAAGGCTTACTACGCACATTTTATTAGATCAATTAAGCACCCAATTGACCCCACCATAACTTAACCCTTTTATATATCACCTAAACTCATAAAATGCGAAAAAAAAAAATAGAAGCTGAAAAGCAGCAGCCCAAACCCGATAGCCTCTCTTTGCACTTGGGAGAATTTTTTCATCTTCAACTCTTCAATTCAAGCCAAGCCAAGCCTTGAGCAACTAGTGTAGGGTGTTTGCAAGGTTCCTAGGTGCTCCTACGCGTAGTGGTGAGGGATTTCACGACTTGTTTTTGCATTTTTAAATAGTTGCTCATTTATTGATTTGTTGAAAATATGATTATATGCCATTGTAATTGTTATCTATGCCAATATACTATCTATATGAATGCTAGAGAACACTTTTGAACCGTCGTTTCACAATTTAAACGGTTAGAATCGTTAGTTTGATTTTTAGGGTGAATAGTGACATTTTTTCTAGGGTTTTGTATAATTGCTCGAATTGGCTTGAATTAATGCTTCTAATTGATGCCTTAGGCACTAGTGAAGATAATCAAATAGCTCCGTACACTTGCATTGCCCTTAAATCGCCTAAAAATGGAAAATAGCCGACTTTAACTTGGGGCTTTTGGGGTTAATGCGAATCCGGGTGAATTCGGGCTTCAATTCTAGTATCCTTAGGCTACCTAGGTGCTATAGATGCCTTGATATCCCTTGTTTGAAGCCCGGACAATGTACGCGTAGTTTAAAGCCATAAGAGGAAATTTGGGGCTTTCGGGGTAAACGCGGGCATTTGAACGAGTTAGAGGGTTGAGAGGGTACCTTGAGGGTTAGTTAGAAGGTTGGGAGAGTTTCCTTTGAAAATGAAATCATTAACTTTGGTTTGGAAGAGAAATAGTTTGTAAAATAAAGGGGTTTAAGTGCAATTTCGGTTGTCTCACGCTTCTAAACTCACGGCATGACTTCTTGAGTGTTTATATGTGATATTAAGTTGGTTTGGAGCTTTTGGTATAATCCTATGCTTATTTTGTATATGTTCATTTGTAAACTGCTTATTAGCTTCTATATTTGCTTCTATCCTAATTGCATCGAGGTCAACCTACTTTGTTGATCCTCATATGTGTTAATGCTTATATTATTGCTATTAACTTGCCATCGTTAAGTGCATTGCATAGTGGTTGCGCAACCATAGTGTCAGGGGCGGATGTGTTGAATATCGGCTGGGCGGCAGAGGGCTTGCCGGTGGATATTCAAACTCCGTACCCTATTCCCTCATTCGCCTGGTCCGGAGATTGCCAGGGGATGTTGGGTCGTAGGATTCGGGGTACATCCGGAGTACACCCACTGGAGTGATTGGGGTTATGCCGGCTTATCGTGATCGTGCTCGTGGTTCGTGATCGTGATTGAAGACCAGTGAAGATTGGTGTATAGGGGATTGTTGAAACGTATCCTTTTAAATGTGTGGTTATTTAAGTTATCGTTGTTTCTTTAATTATCTAAGTGTTACTGTTGCATGATTGTATTATATGTTGCATTGCACGCCCCGGGACTATATCCCTCACTGGGCAACAGTGGTTGCTCATACCTCGATATCTGTTTCAGGAGACGCTGAGCGTGATCCCCAGCTTGTTGATTTAGTTGAGGAAGAAGAAGTTCAGATCGAGCCTTTACCTTAGTTGTTGTGTCTGATAACTTGAGGTGGTTATTGAATTTGCTGCTATGTGGAAAGTTCAACTAATTGTTTTATGTACTATTTTGTGGCCTAAGGGCTATGTATATACTTGTTGTATAAGTCGAAGATTAGTTAGTTGGGTTGTAGCTTTGAAAGGCTACGAACTGTAATAACTTTTATTCTTGCCTTATTTCCTTGCATGCTTGGGAGTGGATGGTTGATGTAGAATGCTTTATCCCTTAAGTTGTTTTATTGATTTCCTAGAATGTTATGATTATAAGACTATGCTGACGACAAGTTCTCGCATGCTTGTGTGTTTTGGAGATATTGTGTACTATAAGGCTCGGATGGCCTTGTAGCTTTATTGTTTAATTAAGAAAAGCTTGTATGTATTGTTGGGACCTTGTTTAAGCGTTTATAGGTTTTTTAGAATGTCCACGGTATAGGGGAGACTCTGTCTGTGTGTCAGGTCCGGACTTAACCTTTAGCTTGGGGGTTGGGTCGGGGCGTGACACTTACCCCTAAGCAAGTAAGGTGGCAAGGATTTCTGGCAGAGTTCAATTTTACCATGGAATACAAACCTGGCCGAGACAACCGAGTGGCCGATGCCTTAAGTCGCAAGGCTGAACTTGCGACAATTAGCTGTCCCGTGAGCCTTCTCACTGGTCAAATACATGAGGGCCGGGACCATGACCCCATGGCCAAGGCCTTGTTGGGATATGCAAAAGAAGGAAAAACTTGAAGGTTTTGGGTGAAGGAAGATTTGTTGCTGACCAGAGAGACAGATTGTTCGTGCCAAAATGGAACAATCTAAGGCGGAAGATCTTGAAAGAGTGTCACGACTCTTTGTGGGCAGGCCACCCTGGGATGCATCGCACCATGGCGCTCATGGAAGATTCTTACTACTGGCCAAGGATGCGAGACAATTTTGAGACCTATGTTCGGACTTGTCTCGTATGTCAACAAGACAAGACCGAGACCAAGCATCCAGCCGGACTACTTCAACCACTGCCTATCCCTGAACATCCTTTTGACAGTATTTCAATGGATTTCATCACGTGCTTACCAAAGTCAGAAGGATGTGGTACCATACTGGTCGTTGTGGACAGATTTTCCAAGTATGGGATTTTCATCCCTGCACCACCAGACCTGACGGTCGTCGATGCTGCTAGGCTCTTTCTGAGGTATGTTGTAAAATGGTAAGGTGTTCCAAAATCTATTATGAGTGATCGAGATCCTCGCTTCATGGGAAAATTTTGGTCTGAACATTTTAAGTTACTGGGGTCCGAGCTGGCTTTTTCTACAAGCTTTCACCCACAA
>CM075783.1:47807541-47822541 GCA_037974665.1 Ehretia macrophylla
ATTTGGGGATTATGCCGGCTTATCGTGATCGTGCTCGTGGTTCGTGGATCGTGAATGAAGACCAGTGAATATTGGTGTATAGGGGATTGTGTGAAATGTATCCTTTTAAATGTGTGGTTACTTATGTTATCATTGCTTCTTAAATTGTCTAAGTGATGTTGTTGTATAACTGTATTATCTGTTGCATTGCACGCCCCGGGACTATATCCCTCACTGGGCAACAGTGGTTGCTCATACCTCGCTAACATGTTTCAGGTGGCACAGTTGGTGGGGTTGCCTTAGCTGCTATGTGATATTTGTCTGAGGCGGATGTGCTTTCTGGTTGCTATGTGAAGAATTTGTTGTTCTATGTGTAATCTATTTTGGGGTCTTAAAGCTCATGTATGTATTTGAGTAATATGTAAGCTGGAAGTCTGATAATGTAGTAGCAGTGGTAATTCTATGGCTTGTAATAACTTATATTTCTATTTCTAGTTGCTTTGCATGCTTGGGAGTGAATGGCTTAGTGTAGAATGTTTTATCTCTAAGTATGTTTTAATGTTATCCTAGAATGACATGGTTATTAGACTATATTATAAACAAGTTACTTGCATGCTTGTGTGGTTTTGGAACTGTTGGTTGGTTCAAGGCTCGGATGGCCGTGAATCTTTAAATATTTAGCCATGAAAAGTTTGTTTACCTTGTAGTTACCTTGAATTTACAGGTCTTCAGAATGTCCATAGTACAAGGGAAACTCTGTCCGTTTTTCCCCTAAAATTTTGTGACCGGGTTTGGTATTGGGTTGAGAATAGCATGGTTATTAGAGCCTCCGGTCTCGTGAGGGATCGGGGCGTTACACACGGTGTTGCATGTACTTGGGGCACGTATTTGGGCCTCGCACTTGGGCCTCGGCTCGGTAAGCAATTGGGGCGCACTGGGGTCGCTCATGGGGCACGATAGGGCAAATAGTTGGGGCAAGCAGTTGGCGCGCGCATGCGGCGCCCATGCCGCATGATGGGGCTCCTACGCTGCACGATGGTATGCGCATGCCGCACAAAGGTGCGCGTATGCAGCACGACAGTGCACGCATGCGGCCCATATGCCACATGAAGGTGCGCGCATGGGGCACCCATGTCGTACGATGGTGTGTGCATGGGGCGCCCATGCCAAACAATGGTGTGAGCATGCCGCACGAAGGTGCGCGTATGGGGCGCCCATGCCAAACGATGGTGCGAGCATGCCGCACGAAGGTGCGTGCATGGGGCACCCATGTCGCTCGATGATGAGCGCATGCCGTACGATGGTGTGCGCATGTGGCCCGCATGTCGCATGAAGGTGCGTGCATAGGCCATCCATGCCTCACGATGGTGCGCTCATCGGGCGCGCATGCAGCACGATGGTGCGCGCATGTGGCCGGCATGCCGCACGAAGGTGCGCGCATAGGGCGCCCATGCTGCACGAAGATGTGCGCATGGAGCGCCCATGCCGCACAATGGTGCACACATGCCGCACGAAGTTGCAGACATGTGGCGCCCATGCCGCTCGATGGTACGCGGATCGGGCGCGTATGGCACACGATTGTGCGTGCAATGTGGCCCGCACGCCGCACGAAGGTGTGCGCATTGGGCGCCCATGCCGCTCGATGGTGCGTGCATGGGGCACGCATGTGGCCCGCATGCCGCACGAAGGTACGCGCATGGGGCACCCATGTCGCACGATGGTGCGCTCATCAGGCGAGCATGCCATACGATGGTGCTAGCATGTGGCCCGCATGCCGCACGATGGTGCACGCATGGGGCGCCCATGTGGCACTAAGGTGCGCGCATGGTGCGCCCATGCCGCACGGTGGTGAGCGCATCGGTTCCGTATGACGCACGATAGTGTTTGCATTTGGCCCGCATGCTACACGATGGTGCGCGCATGGGGTGCCCATGCCGCACGATGGTGCGTGCATGTGACCCGCATGCCGCACGATGGTACATGCATGGGGCGCCCATGCCGCAGGAAGGTGCGCGCATGGTGCGCGCATGCCGCACGACGGTGTGCGCATCGGGCGCGCATGGTGCGCCCATGCCGTACGACGGTGCCTGCATCGGGCGCGCATGCCGCACGATGGTGCTTGCATGTTGCCCGCATGCCGCACTAAGGTGCGCCCATGGTGCGCCCATGCAGCACAATGGTGCACGCATCGGGCGCGCATGCCGCACGATGCTCAGCGCATGGGGTGCCCATGCCGCACTAAGGTGCGCCCATGGTGCGCCCATGCAGCACAATGGTGCACGCATCGGGCGCGCATGCCGCACGGTGATGCTTGCATGTGGCCCGCATGCCGCACGATGGTGTGCGCATGGTACGCCCATGCCGCACGATGGTGCGCGCATTGGGCTCCCATGCTGCACAATGGTGCTCGAATGTGGCCCGCATGCCGCATGAAGGTGCGCGCATGGGGCACCTTTGCCACACGATGGTGCCCGCAAGTGGCGCGCGCTGGGCCCTCAAGTGGCGTTGTTGGGGCACTGTTGAGGCACGGCTGGGGGACGGTAGGGGTACACTTGGGGGATGATGGTGGATGTTGGGGGACGGCTTTGGCACTAGTATGGGACGTTGGGCACAACGGGCAATGTTATGCATTCGGGGGAATTTGGCATGCGAAATGTATTATGACACGAATGTAGACATTAATATTCTTGTACAAGTGGTTTCCAAATCTATGAAGTAGTTTTAACCTTTGCCTTGTCCGACAAACAGGTCATCACATTTATGAGGCGAAATAGATTAATCGATTTCCCAATCCATCCAAAACAAATTGTAACGCCAAATATCATGTAAACTAATTAATTTTTGAATTAATAAAAATTTTCCTGAATTTTCTAGTATTTTTTGTGATTTTTTCCTATTTTTCGTAATTTTTAAATATTGAAAATTAATTTTTTGAAAAAAATATTTTTGCATATCATTTAACAAATTAATGTATGAATTAATATAATTTTTTCTGAATTTTCTACTATTTTTTCTAATTTTTTCCTATTTTTCACAATTATTAAATATTAAAAAATATTTTTTCAAATTTTTTTTTTGAAGCATTTGGATATCATATGATATTAATAAGGAGCAAGTTAGGTACGAAGATCATGCCATATGGGGCCTTTTATAGTGTAAAACACCCATTATGAATCTCTGGCAAAAATGTACGCTATTGTTGTCACTTGGGTTTTTGTATCTAAATGTATTATAGGGGGGTATGTGGTGTCAAGCCTCCTGGTCGAGAGCCATGTGGGGGGACGTTGTGGGCACTTCGTGGCACAATGTGGGTTATATCGTGGGCTATATCATGGGCTATATTGTGGGCGGGAATGCCTATCGTGTGAATCACGCCGAGGTATTGCGTTGCATACCCGTGCGTTGGGGTCGTGCCACCCCCGCCCCGAGTCCCCCGGCATGTCCCTCGGCGCGGCACCAGGATGGCTAATGAGGAACGTGGTGGCTTCCCTAGCCCCTCATTATCCATCTTAGTACCGCAACACCGTCGACGTCATTGGGATGGCTAATGAGGGGGCGAGTGGTTGCCCAAGCACAAAACTAGCCATCCCCGTGCCGCCAACTAGGTACATGTTGGGGGACATTCCCGTCCCCCGATGTGTCGTTGGGCCTGCGCGAATCGCCTAGCACACGAAGCCATGGCCGTTGCCGAGTAGATGCGTGCCACCATGGTCTAGTGTTGTGGCGATCCAAACACCGCGTAGGGTTGGGCGGCTCTTGGGGGACGGTCGGGGCAACCGTGATGCGCAAATCGCCTAGCACACGTGGCATTGGCTTTCGTTAAGCAACGACGTGAGCGTTGCAATGAGACGATTGCTAATGCTTCAATGTCGTGGCGATCCAAGCACCATGCGGCCTTGAAGCTGTCCGCCGGTAGGATCTAACGAGTCTGTACGAGGTGCGAATCGCCTAGCACACGACGCCATGGTCCTCGCTGAGTCGTAATGCGATGGACGTGGTCTAGTGTCGTGGCGATCCAAGCACCACGTGGGCAGGAAGGTAGTTTGCTTGTCCCGTTCCGTGCAAATGGGGGGATGGTGGGGGGCATGCGTGATACGCGAATCGCCTAGCACATGTGGCATTGGCTTTCATTAAGCAATGAAGCGAGCGTTGCGATGAGATGATTGATGATGCTTCAATGTCATGGCAATCCAAGCACCATGCGGCCTTGAAGTTGTCCCCCTGTTGGTTCCGACGAGCCTGTTGGATGCGCGAATCGCCTAGCACACGACGCCATGGTCCTCGCTGAGTCGTAATGTGATGGACGTGGTCTAATGTCGTGGCGATCCAAGCACCGCGTGGGCAGGAAGGTAGTTTGCTTGTCCCGTTCCGTGAATACAGGTGCATACAGGGGGACGGTGTAGGGCATACGTGATGCGCGAATCGCCTAGCCCATGTGGCATTGGCTTTCGTCAAGCAACGACATGAGCTTTGCGATGAGACGACTACTGAAGCTTCAATGTCGTGGCGATCCAAGCACCATGCGGCCTTGAAGCCGTCCCCCGGTTGTTTCCGAAAGGCCTATGAGATGCGTGAATCGCCTAGAACACGACGCCATGGTCCTCGCTGAGTCGTAATGCGACGGACGTGCTCCAGTGTCGTGGCGATCCAAGCACCGCGTGGGCAGGAAGGTAGTTGGGTTGTCATGTTTCGTGAATAAAGGTGCATACAGGGGGACGGTGGGGGGCATGCGTGATGCGCGAATCGCCTAGCACATGTGGCATTGGCTTTTGTTAAGCAACGACGCGAGCGTTCCGATGAGACGATTGTTGATGCTTCAATGTCGTGGCGATCCAAGCACCACGCGGCCTTGAAGCCGTCCACCGGTTGGTTCCGACGGGCCTGTGCGATGCGCGAATCGCCTAGCACACGATGCCATGGTCCTCGCTGAGATGTAATGCGACGGACGTGGTCTAGTGTTGTGGCGATCAAAGCACCATATGGGCAGGAAGGTAGTTTGCTTGTCCCGTTCCGTGAATACAGGTACATACAGGTGGACGGTGGAAGGCATGCGTGATGCGTGAATCGCCTAGCACATGTGGCATTGGCTTTTGTTAAGCAACGACGCGAGCTTGCGATGAGACGATTGTTGATTCTTCAATATTGTGGTGATCCAAGCACCGTGCTGCCTCGAAGCCATCCCCTTGTGTGTTCCTATGGGCCTGCGCGATGCGCGAATCGCCAAGTACACGGCGCCATGGTCCTCATTGAGTAGTAATGCGACGGACGTGGTCTAGTGTTATGGCGATCCAAGCACCGCGTGGGCAGGTAGGTAGTTTGCTTGTCCCGTTCCGTGCATACAGGGGGATGGTGGAGGGCATGCGTGATGCGCAAATCGCCTAGCACATGTGGCATTGGCTTTCGTTAAGCAACAACGCGAGCGTTGTCACACCCCAACCCGACCTATAGAGGTTAGGCTAGGGTGTGATCTAAACATTCAAGTCACGCCTCGTACTTAACCATTCATGAAGATTTAACACTTAACGTTTTGGCCTAAACTCAAAAATTTTCTGATAAACCGGCAGCATAACAACTGTAATTGGGCTATTTGATTTGACCTAATTCTCTAAATGCCTCAAATTTTTCAATCTCAATTTCATTTCCAACTAAGATTACTATTTACCATCAATTGAAATGCCTATTGGTTAACTCGAAGTCTCGTTGATTATTCACCTAGCATGATACTATGTCTCATTTGTTGTTAAACCTCGTTACAAAAATACCTGTTGATCTTAGCTTAATAGCGAGTACCTGCTTAAGATTTGGTTGATTCATTTTACTTAGACCTTACCTAATGCTTCATAATCCTATTATAGCTACTAGGAGTAATAATAGCAAAATGACCATAGTAGCGTCTAGTGTCTGTCTAGTTAACATCAGTACAAACCAAAATTAGACCCTAAATTACAACGGGGGTCTTTTACATTACATATCAAGCAACATGAAAAAGAAATAGTCTTCAAGTAGCATAGTTCACAAATAGCCATAATCATGCAAGGCACATAGGACAGGCAATCACTCCAAGGAATCATCATTAGGCACATCATCCTCAGGTACCTGTTCTTGATCTTCTTCACCTGAGATGATAAAAGAGGGTGAGTCCTTGTGAACTCAGGGAGGGGGAACGAGAAATAGGTTTTGAAACTCATTTTCTGGTTCAACTTATGAAAATCCTTTTGCAAGCATGAATATTACACAATTAAGCACATAACAATAATATAAAGTAAAGGAACACAATTACCAATCTTTCCTCCCCGAGGTTTTCTAGGAACCAAGCGAGAGTACTTATACATATAGAAAAATGATACGGTGAGCTTTTGCTCTCAGTAGTTGCGGCCGACTTCAAATCATCCCCTTAACACGCCAAGTGGGTGTACTCCGGATGTACCCCGAAATTCCATGACCCAACTCTCCAAGGAAGTCTAGCCCCTAAGCAAGAGAGGGAATTGGACAGTGGTAGTCACGGGTGCACCGGCAAGCCCAATGCCACCCGGTGTGCGTGATCGCTACCACGCCACAGACTGAAAGGTTGCAACCTTGTATGCAATGCAGATTTATGACATTTAATATATCACATTAGGAGGACAACAAAGTAGGTTGCCTCCGGACAGTCATAAGATTGCACATTGACAAGTAAACAAGCGAGGCACGAATAGACAAGTAATTCCACTTGAAAAGCATATGGAGTTATATGAACATTAAACGGGCAGCCATGTAACACATGTAAATCAAGTCATATAACTCATTTCAAAGTCCACGTAATCAAATATTAAGATTATTCAACATGCAACAACATCTACGTGGGCTCGGATGCAAGAAAGGCCTATTTGTCAATATGCAATGATCAAAATCACATTTAAGGCTATAAGGCAACTACGGGCAGCCTACTAAACATATCGTTATACTCAATATTCAAAGGATCAACACTTAGCAAGTTCGCCTAGTCACTATGGTTTCCATTTCGTGCTTACCCGAGCAATTAAGCCCCAAGTCAACTCAAAATCAACCTCAAGTCATGCATCATTTAATTCAAACATCCTCAAGTACTCAAAACAGTCCACACAACATCCCAACGCCACAAACCCAATCATTTAATACCACAAGAGAAGTTACAACAAGTTTTCTAAGCATACAACCTAGTGAAACCCTCACTGCAATAGGCTATATTCCCACAATCAATAAGACAAGCAAAAAATCTTCAATTCTAGTGAATAAGATTTCAAATTAAAGCTTAAGGAGTGAACTAAAATCAGAAACAAACCTTGAATCATTTGGAGTTTGGGATCATTAGTTATAGCCAAAACAGTGGGATAGCACAAAACTGTCTAGATTTGCACACATTTCGATAATTGACTTTTTTGGGGTCCTTAGGGTCCGATTTAGCCTTAGTCCATTTCTGACAAAAATGTCCAGAACTGAAATATCAAGCTGTACACAAACTTTCATGCATTTCTGACATCATTTGCTAAGTCAAACATGGTTCGTTCTACAAGGTCAGTGCATCTGCCAAAACCTGCTTCATTTTTTCAGATTTCCAGATTTGGACACATTTTAATTATTTTCCACTTTGTGGACTTTAGAGTCGAAATTAGCTTTGGCCTATTTCTGCAAAAAATGTTCAAAAGTGGCAAAACTAGTCACCTACCAATTTGCATGCATTTTTAACATCATTTTCCTAGCCAAACTCACCTCGAAACAACAGGTCAGAGAGCTGTCACATAATCCGATTTCACCTATCATCATCTTCAAGCCAAAATCTTGCCATGCATGGTTGTAAAAGCTTATGAACGAACATTTAAGTCAAGAACAGAAGCAAAGACATACATTTATGAGCATGCATGTGGATTTTTGAATAATTTTCAAAAGGTTTTAGCCCTCACCTTAGCAAATCAACCAAGAAGATGCTCAAAACTTGTTGAAGCACAAATTTCTTCTTCTTCTTTGCCTAGCCGAGATTCCAACTTGATTTTCTCTATTTTTCCTAGCTTAGTGACCAAGCTCGTAGTACATGCATGTGGTTAGAACAAGGAGAAAAGAAATGGAAGCTAAGAAACTTACCTAGGGCCGAAATGAAGAGTCTATGTGCTTGCATGCATCTTTTGAGCTAGCTACTTGCTTTCCTTTGCCTTGGACGATGCTTGCGTTCTATGGAGAGTAATTTTCAGTCTTGGAGGCTCATGAACATGCTAAGGCCGAGAGATAGAGAAGAGATGAGAGCTTGAAAAAATGTGGAGAGCAAATGAGAGAATGAGAGATTGTTGAGAATGTTTTTAGTGCATTGTGTCGGCCTACAGCTTGTATGGGCTGATTTGTTTTGTTTTGTTGAGAAATTTGAATTGTGAGGAGACAAAATGGTGAGGAGGCCAAGAGTGAAGCTTGGTGTTTAGCAAAAGGTGCCTTGGTGAAAGAAAAGGCATGTCATGTGTAAGATTCTTGTCTAAGCATGCATAGTTAAAAGAATAATTATTCAAACCTTGCTCAAAGGCCTTGGTATGGCCGGTCAAATGAGCTCCATAATCTGAATTTTTTGTCATGTTTTAAGCCTTATTTTATTGTAGGTTGATGTGGTATTTTAGGTGCTTGGAATTTGCAAAAGAATAAGGAATAAAGAATGAAGAATGTTTAGTGTTTAGTGAAATTTTGTCTTCTAGTGAGTTGATTTAGAATTATAATATTGATAGTGGAGTTTGTAGGATTATTTAATAGTCTAGTGCTTTGTGTAAGATGCTTTCTTGATTAGCGTGAGGGCACGCTTTCCTAGGTCTAGGGCATGCACTACGAGGTTGGACACAAACTACGAGATGAACGCACGTTTTCCAAGTAAATGCACGCAATTCAATGCATGACACACAAAACGAACACAATTCTTAAACCTAGGTCAAGGCACGCAAATCTAGATTAGGGCATACAAAACGAGGTAATGCACGCAATTCAAAGTCGGGGCACGTAAGTCGAGGACTAGGGCACATAATTCTAAGTCAAGGCACGTATGACGAAGCATGCACGAAAACCAAGACAGGGCACACAATCCAAGATCAGTCATATAATTCTAGGTCTAAGGTACGTAAATCGAGGTAACACACATTATTCGGGGTCGGGCCTCACATCCTCCCCTCCTTAAAAGAATTTCGTCCCGAAATTCATTCTTGCCTATTTAGGTCATTTAGACGGATTCTGACCCTTGTTATTCTTCCTACTCTGGTTCGTCCCGTGTTTGGTGATCTCTTACCACAACCGATACACTTCCTATGTTTCTCCAATCATTTAGTTCAGTGTGACCTCTACATTTACAGTTCTTTCCTTTGAACGACTCTATTCTCCATTTGGTCTTAAGGTCAAGTTCATTAACTAAGGTTAGAGTCTTCAAACATAGTCATCAAAGTTGCATCGGTATTCTAACAATAGAACTATAACTCCAAAATCATGACTCATGTTGTATCAATCTCGCATTCATACCTCAAAAGGAATATCACAATAATTCCGTGATCCTAGGGTGACATACGCTAATTTCAAGATGATAGGTCTATATCTGATTTACATATCCTATCTACTAGCTTCAAAATTGTTAGCACGTAGGACATACACATGTTATGGATTATTTCCACAATATGACCCTATCTTCAAGAAGAACTCACCAAACAAACTAATCCATCTCAAATCGTCATCTATCGATTGTATCATAGTCCTTATCTCGTAGGTACATTAGATTAGCAAATCTTCTAATGACTAGTCTCCCGATTACAGGCTCCTATTCATTGACATTCTTCCCCAGCTTCATTAACCTTCAAGCTCGAAATCAAGAAGAAAGACCGTCGAGATTCGTTCAACTCAAACTCTAAGGTTTATTAGGTACCACCGACAAATTGCCATTGAAATTGCATGGGTAAACTAATCATGTTGCACTAGTTCAACTCTTACAAGTAAATTCATCAACTCGTAATCCACAGTTTATTTCCTTATTCAAATCTCTATCTTCAAGTCACGAAGCTTCAGAATTTTCTTTTAATCTTATCCAAAACTCCTAAGGCGAATAGTTTCAACCTCAAAGAAATTCCACTCACCTCAATCCAAGGTTACGTAATACTTAGGAAGACAATGGTCCTACTCACTTAGCGACCTAGTCATTCCTTTGAACACTTAATGCCCGCCAATATATCTTCGACGTTAATGTTACTAAGCTGGGTTCATCGCCATGTAAGTGATATCAATGCTCCACTAGGTTACCAACCATTCAACAACAGTCTTAGGACTATAAATGGGTACCGAAATGATCGAACTCATAAGATACTTACACGAGATAACTTCAAGGTTGTATCAACATAAGATTTATGACCACGAGGCATCTTTCAACATAGCCTAATAGAACTTTAAAAGTAATTAACCATTTATTTAACTATCACTACAAGATTCACCCTCTATTCAACAGCCACGATTCGAAGTCTACCAACCGCTAGTTTCTAGACGTGAAATGGTGCACTTAAATACGGTTGTCTAACAACAGTCTCTTGGGTTATCATGACTCTAATCCATATCTACCTTAACTATATGGAATTTTACTCTCCTCATTTACATGTTCAATTAGCTATGAGCATCAAGACTCATTGACCTTACGTCCAAGGGTTTACTATAAATCATCATGCTCGTTTTTTACTTCCGTTATATAAAGCAACCTCTTTACTTGTATGACAATACTTTGTTTCTAAGGAAATGCACATAAAGGACGGATGATACTGAGGTCAAGTAATATTTTTCCTATAGGTTTAATAGGTAAGTTTACCTTCAACCGTGGTTACTGTGTGCAACCTGGACACGATTCTTTTGCCACTTTGGACAGTTCTTGACGCGATGTTGATCACTCCCACATCGTTTGCATCTACCAGACCTCTTCCAACATTAGGCTTCCGTGTGCCCCCTCTTGTTGCAATAGTTACATGTATCAGGATGGGGTTTAATCGTGCCTCTCGATATGACATGACTAAATTGGTTGACTATGGTACCCGACTATAATCTGTTAGTAGTTGCCTTCCCCAAATTCTGGTCTTGACCCTGGGTACTCCCTCTCGTAGTCTGTCCTTGCACCCTCTGTCGTTTTGGGCATTCCTTGACCTTATGTTGATTACTACCACAACCGTTACACCTTCTTGTTTTCCTCCAACAGTTAATCTCCAGGTGACCTCTACGTGCACAGTGAGTACAACATGGGATTAGAGTAGTAGTAACACCTCCATAAGGGCCTCGAGCTACAGGAATATCTAAACCACCTTGGCAAACTTTCTCAACAGGTAGCTGCTCCAGGCTCTGTACTTGACTTGGTTGACTCGACCCTTCCACTTCCTGACTCTTTCCTCTCTCAGCTTTTATTGCCTCAAAAAGAACTTCACCATAGGTGAGAAACTAAAAAGGAGCCAAGCTATTTTGAATCTCGGATCTCAACCCTTGAATAAATCTCTGGATCTTTTTCTCAGTAGTTTGTACCATTTCAGGAGCATAATGGGATAGTTGATTCAATCGGGTTTCGTACTGTGCAACCGTCAAATCCCCTTGTTTGAAGGTCACGAACTCATTCCTTCGAAGTCTCCCTCTACTTCCAAGAACTCTTCCAACCATTCTAAAAGAGGTAGCCCCAAATATGACATGTCTTTATATATACAATTATGTTACACGAGAAGCAAAGGTGTACTTATATAATCATACCACATAGGAACAACCATATCTTAATGAATAGGATTGTATAATAAAACATTAACAACTAGTATACATCCTAGCATACAAGAACCCACTGTAACATAATAAACACTTAAGCATATGGTGTACTTGAATCACATACGCATGTTGAGCACCTAAAAATATTGTTCACATTCGTTCACAAAAGCACATAATATTCAATGCTCAAAGCAATTAAAGCACATTAGCACACATTAACACATATAAATAAGACATCATAATTACCTTAGGGCTTCTACCCATGGTCCGAGAGTTGAACCCGACTAACGCCTAGTTAGTAAACTAGGCTCTGATACCATTCTAAAAGAGGTGTCACGCCCCAACCCGACCTATAGAGGTTAGGCTAGGGTGTGATCTAAACATTCAAGTCACGCCTCGTACTTAACCATTCATGAAGATTTAACACTTAACGTTTTGGCCTAAACTCAAAAATTTTCTGATAAACCGGCAGCATAACAACTGTAATTGGGCTATTTGATTTGACCTAATTCTCTAAATGCCTCAAATTTTTCAATCTCAATTTCATTTCCAACTAAGATTACTATTTACCATCAATTGAAATGCCTATTGGTTAACTCGAAGTCTCGTTGATTATTCACCTAGCATGATACTATGTCTCATTTTTTGTTAAACCTCGTTACAAAAATACCTGTTGATCTTAGCTTAATAGCGAGTACCTGCTTAAGATTTAGTTGATTCATTTTACTTAGACCTTACCTAATGCTTCATAATCCTATTATAGGTACTAGGAGTAATAATAGAAAAATGACCATAGTAGTGTCTAGTGTCTGTCTAGTTAACATCAGTACAAACCTTAATTACACCCCAAATTACAATGGGGGTCTTTTACATTACACATCAAGCAACATGAAAAAGAAATAGTCTTTAAGTAGCATAGTTCACAAATAGCCATAATCACGCAAGGCACATAGGACAGGAAATCACTCCAAGGAATCATCATTAGGCACATCGTCCTCAGGTACCTGTTCTTGATCTTCTTCACCTGAGATGATAAAAGAGGGTGAGTCCTTGTGAACTCAGGGAGGGGGAACGAGAAATAGGTTTTGAAACTCATTTTCCGGTTCAACTTATTAAAATCCTTTTGCAAGCATGAATATAACACAATTAAGTACATAACAATAATATAAAGTAAAGGAACACAATTACCAGTCTTTCCTCCCCGAGGTTCTCTAGGAACCAAGCGAGAGTACTTATACATATAGAAAAAGGATACAGTGAGCTTTTGCTCTCAGTAGTTGCGGCTGACTTCAAATCATCCCCTTAACACGCCAAGTGAGTGTACTCCAGATATACCATGAAATCCTACGACCCAACTCTCCGAGGAAGTCTAGCCCCCAAGCGAGATAGGGAATTGGACAGTGGTAGTCACGGGTGCATCGGCAAGCTTGATGCCGCCCGGTGTGCGTGATTGCTACCACGCCACAGACTGAAAGGTTGCAACCTTGTATGAAATGCACATTTATGACATTTAATATATCACATTAGGAGGACAACAAAGTAGGTTGCCTCTGGACAGTCATAAGATTGCACATTGACAAGTAAACAAGCGAGGCACGAATAGACAAGTAATTCCACTTGAAAAGCATATGGAGTTATATGAACATTAAACGGGCAGCCATGTAACACATGTAAATCATGTCATATAACTCATTTCAAAGTCCACGTAATCAAATATTAAGATTATTCAACATGCAACAACATCTACGTCGGCTCGGATGCAAGAAATGCCTATTTGTCAACATGCAATGATCAAAATCACATTTAAGGCTATAAGGAAACTATGGGCAGCCTACTAAACATATAGTTATACTCAATATTCAAAGGATCAACACTTAGCAAGTTCGCCTAGTCGCTAGGGTTTCCATTTCGTGCTTACCCGAACAATTAAGCCCCAAGTCAACTCAAAATCAACCTCAAGTCATGCATCATTTAATTCAAACATCCTCAAGTACTCAAAACAGTCCACACAACATCCCAACGCCACAAACCCAAGCATTTAATACTACAAGAGAAGTTACAACAAGTTTTCTAAGCATACAACCAAGTGAAACCCTCATTGCAATAGGCTGTTTTCCCACAATCATTAAGACAAGCAAACAATATACAATTCCAGTGAATAAGATGTCAAATTAAAGCTTAAGGAGTGAAATAAAATCAGAAACAAACCTTGCATCATTTGGAGTTCGGGATCATTAGTTATAGCCAAAACAGTGGGATAGCACAAAACTGTCTAGATTTGCACACATTTCGATAATTGACGTTTTTGGGGCCCTTAGGGTCCGATTTAGCCTTAGTCCATTTTTGACCAAAATGTCCAGAACTGAAAGATATAGCTGCACACCAAATTTTATTCATTTTAGACATCATTTGCTAAGTCAAATCTGGTTCATTCTACAAGGTCAGTGCATCTGCCAAAACCTGCTTCATTTTTCCAGATTTCCAGATTTGGACACATTTTAATGATTTGCCACTTTGTAGACTTTAGATTCAAAATTAGCTTTGGCCTATTTCTGTGAAAAATGTGCAAAACTGGCAAAACTAGTCACCTACCAATTTTCATGCATTTTTAACATCATTTGCCTAGCCAAACTCACCTCGAAACAACAGGTCAGAGAGCTGTCACATAATCCAATTTCACCTATCATCATCTTCAAGCCAAAATCTTGCCATGCATGGTTGTAAAAGCTTATGAACGAACATTTAACTCAAGAACAGAAGCAAAGACATACATTTATGAGCATGCATGTGGATTTTTGAAGAATTTTCAAAAGGTTTTAGCCCTCACCTTAGCAAATCAACCAAGAAGATGCTCAAAACTTGTTGAAGCACAAATTTCTTCTTCTTCTTTGCCTAGCCGAGATTCCAACTTGATTTTCTCTATTTTTCCTAGCTTAGTGACCAAGCTCGTAGTACATGCATGTGGTTAGAACGAGACAAGAAATGGAAGCTAAGAAACTTACCTAGGGCCGAAATGAAGAGTCTATGTGCTTGCATGCATCTTTTGAGCTAGCTACTTGCGTTCCTTTGCCTTGGACGATGCTTGTGTTCTATGGAGAGTAATTTTCAGTCTTGGAGGCTCATGAACATGCTAAGGCCGAGAGATAGAGAGGAGATGAGAGCTTGAAAAAATGGGGAGAGCAAATGAGAGAATGAGATATTGTTGAGAATGTTTTTAGTGCATTGTGTCGACCTAGAGCTTGTGTGGGCTGATTTGTTTTGTTTTGTTGTGCAATTTGA
>CM075783.1:47832541-47835041 GCA_037974665.1 Ehretia macrophylla
GTTAGGGTACTGTTAGGGCACGGCTGGGGGACGGTAGGGGTACACTTGGGGGACGATGGGGGATGTTGGGGGACGGCTTAGGCACTAGTAGGGGACGTTGGGCACGACGGGCAATGTTATGCATTCGGGGGAATTGGGCATGCGAAATGTATTATGACACAAATGTAGACATTGATATTCTTGTACAAGTGGTTTCCGACTCTACGAAGTAGTCTTAACCTTTGCCTTGTCCGACAAATAGTTCGTCACATTTGTGAGGCAAAATAGATTAATCAGTTTCCTAATCCATCCAAAACAAATTGTAATGTCAAATATCATGTAAACTAATTAATTTTTGAATTAATATAAATTTTCCTAAATTTTCTATTATTTTTTGTGATTTTTTCCTATTTTTCGTAATTTTTAAATATTGAAAATTAATTTTTTGAAAAAAATATTTTTGCATATCATTTAACTAATTAATGTGTGAATTAATATAATTTTTTTTGAATTTTCTACTATTTTTTTTGATTTCTTCCCATTTTTCGCAATTATTAAATATTAAAAAATATTTTTTCAAAATATTTTTTGAAGCATTTGGATATCATATGATATCAATAAGGAGCAAGTTGGGTACGAAAATCAAGCCATATGGGACCTTTTATAGTGTAAAACACCCATTATGAATCTTTGGCAAAATGTACGCTACTGCTGTCACTTGGGTTTTTGCATCTAAATGTATTATAGTGGGATATGTGGTGTCAAGCCTCCTGGTCGAGGGCCATGTGGGGGGACGTTGTGGGCACTTCGTGGCACAATGTGGGCTATAACGTGGGCTATATTGTGGGCGGGAATGCCTACCGAGTGAATCACGCCGAGATATTGCGTTGCATACCCGTGCGTTGGGGCCGTGACACCCCCGCCCCGCGTCCCCCGACATGTCCATCGGCGCGGCACGAGGATGGCTAATGAGGAACGTGGTGGCTTCCCTAGGCCCTCATTATCCATCTTGATGCCGCAACACCGTCGACGTCATTGGGATGGCTAATGAGGGGGTGAGTGGTTGCCCAAGCACAAAACTAGCCATCCCTGTGCCGCCAGCTAGGTACACGTTGGGGGACATTCCCGTCCCCTGATGTGTCGTTGGGCCTGCGAGATGCGCAAATCGCCTAGCACACGAAGCCATGGCCATTGCCGAGTGGATGCGCGCAGCCATGGTCTAGTGTTGTGGCGATCCAAGCACCGCGTGGGCTTGGGTGGCTCTTCGGGGACGGTGGGGGCAACCGTGATACGTGAATCACCTAGCACACGAGGCATTGGCTTTCGTTAAGCAACGACACGAGCGTTGCAATGAGACGATAGCAAATGCTTCAATGTTGTGGTGATACAAGCACCATGCGGCCTTGAAGCTATCCTTTGGTTGGTTCTGATGTGCCTGTACGATTCGCGAATCACCTAGCACACGACGCCATGGTCCTCGCTGAGCCGTAATGCGACGAACGTGGTCTAGTGTCGTGGCGATCCAAGCACCGCGTGGGCAGGAAGGTATTTTGCTTGTCTCGTTCCATGCATACGGGGGGGATAGTGGGGGGCATGCGTGATGCGCGAATCGCCTAACACTTGTGGCATTGGCTTTCGTTAAGCAACGACGCGAGCGTTGCGATGAGATGATTGATGATGCTTCAATGGCGTGGCGATCCAAGCACGATGTGGCCTTGAAGCCATCCTTCGGTTGGTTCTGACGGGCCTGTGCGATGCACGAATCACCTACCACACGACGCCATGGTCCTCGCTGAGTCGTAATACGACGGATGTGGTCTAGTGTCGTGGCGATTCAAGCACCATGTGGGCAGGAATGTAGTTTGCTTGTCCCGTTCCGTGAATACAGGTGCATACAGGGGGACGGTGGGGGGCATGCATGATGCGCGAATCGCCTAGGACATGTGGCATTGGCTTTCATTAAGCAACGGCGTCAGTGTTGGGATGAGACGATTGCTGATGCTTCAATGTCGTGGCGATCCAAGCACTATGCGGCCTTGAAGCCGTCTCCCGGTTGTTTCCGACGGGCTTGTGCGATGCGCGAATCGCCTAGAACACGACGCCATGGTCCTCGCTGAGTTGTAATGCGACGGACGTGGTCTAGTGTCGTGGCGATCCAAGCACTGCGTGGGCAGGAAGGTAGTTTGGTTGCCCTGTTCCGTGAATAAAGGTGCATACAGGGGGACGGTGGGGGGCATACGTGATGCACGAATCGCCTAGCACATGTGGCATTGGCTTTTGTTAAGCAACGACGCGAGCGTTCCGATGAAACGATTGTTGATGCTTCAATGTTGTGGTGATCCAAGCACCACGTGGCCTTGAAGCCGTCCCCCGGTTGGTTCCGACGGGCCTATGGGATGCGCGAATCACCTAGCACATGACGCCATGGTCCTCATTGAGTCGTAATGCGACGGACATGGTCTAGTGTCGTGGTGATGCAAGCACCGCGTGGGTAGGAAGGTAGTTTGCTTGTCCCGCTCCG
>CM075783.1:47842541-47857541 GCA_037974665.1 Ehretia macrophylla
AAAGTCAATCTCAAGTCATGCATCATTTAATTCAACATCCTCAAACATTCAAAACAGTCCACACAACATCCCGAAGTTACAATCCCAAGCATTTAATTCAACAAGAGGAGCCACAACAAATTTTCTAAGCACAACATAAAGTTGAACCCTTACACCAAAAGGCCGGTTTATCACAATCAGTAGGATAGGCAAATGATCTCCAAAACCTGTGAATAAGATGTCAAATTAAAGCTTAAGAAGTTAAATAAAATCAGAAACAAACCTTGCATCAATTGGAGTTCGGGATCATTAGATATAGCTGAAACAGTGGGATAACACAAAACTGTCCAGATTTGCACACATTTTGATAATTGACATTTTTGAGGTCCTTAGGGTTATATTCAGACTTAGTCCATTTCTGACAAAAAAGTCCAGAACTGAAAAATGTAGCATCACACCAAATTTCAAGAATTTTGGACATCATTTACTAAGTCAAATCTGGTTCGTTCTACAAGGTCAGTGCATCTGCCAAAACCTGCTTCATTTTTTGCAGATTTCCAGATTTGGGCACATTTCAAAGATTTACCATTTTGAAGACCTTAGAGTCAAAATTAGCTTCGGCCCATTTATTTGAAAAATGTTCAAAACTGGAAAAACTAGTCACCTACCAATTTTGATGCATTTTCAACATCATTTGCCTAACTAAACTTACCTCGAAACAATCTGGTCAGAGAGTTGTCAACAATCCGACTTCACCTATCACCACTTTCAAGCCAAGATCTTGCCATGCATGGTTGTTTAAGCTTACGAACGAACATATAACTCAAGTACAGAAGCAAAGACATACATTTATGAGCATGCATGTGAATTTTTGAAGGATTTTCAAAAGGTTTTAGCCCTCACCTTAGCAAACAACCAAGAAGATGCACAAAAACTTGTTGAAGCTCAAATCTCTTCTTCTTCTTGCTTAGCCTAGATTCCAACTTGGTTTTCTCTATTTTTCCTAGCCTAGTGATCAATCTCTTAGTACATGCATGAGGTTAGAACAAGAAGAAAAGAAATGAAAGCCAAGAAACTTACCTAGGCCGAATAGAAGACTTCAAAGGACATGCATGTGTGATTTTCGAACTCTAGCTAGTTTGCTTGAGCTTCTTCGATGGTTGCTTGTCTTGATTGACCAAAGTGTAAAGAAGATGAGCTATGGTATGGTGAGAACTCAGCCAAGGCCGAGAGAGAGAGAGAAAATGAGAGGGGGAGAGAGAAGTTGAGGAAGAAATGAAGAAATGACAAAAATATGACAAAGAATAAAGCTTTACATTCTTTCATGCTTATGGTCGGCCTTGGGCAGCCCAAAATTCCTGATTTTGTGTCTTCAAGATGTGATTTTAAAATGTTAGCATGGGCATAGGTGGTTGGTCGAACAAGGTAGAATTTTGAGGTGGTTTTGAGTATTTTTTATGCATTGATAAGTGTTTTTGTGTCATGATTTGTCTAGATTCATTTTGAATTAAACATGCATGCAAGGAACCATATAGTGGTCGGCCAAAGCTCCTCAATAATCTGAATTTTTGTCATGTTTTGGATGTTATTTAATTGAGTGTTGGAAGTGCAAAAAGAATAAGGAATAAAGAATGAAGAATGTTTAGTGTTTAGTGAATTTTTGTCTTTTAGTGGGTTGAATTAGGATTATAATATTGATAGTGGATTTTGTAGGATTGTTTAATAGTCTAGTGCTTTGTGTAAGATGCTTACTTGATTAGCGTGAGGGCATGCTTTCCTAGGTCTAGGACACGCACTACGAGGTAGGACACGAACTATGAGACGAACGCATGTTTTTTTAAGTAAATGCACGCAACCCTAAATGAATGCACGTAATTCAATGCATGGCACATAAAATGAACGTAATTCTTAAACCTAGGTCAATGCACGCAAATCTAGGTTAGGGCACATGAAATAAGGTATCGCACGCAAATCGGAGTCTGGCCTCACACGCGCAGTGTCCGGTGCGCCCCCGGTGGCCCTTGAAAATCCGGAGGACCGAGTGCTGTCCATGCCTGGTCGTACTCATAACCATATCAAGTCTCCAAGCACCGCGTGGGCACGAAGGTAGTTTGCTTATCCCGTTCTGTGAACACAGGTGCATACAGGGGGACGGTGGGGGGCATGCGTGATGCGCGAATCGCCTAGCACATGTGGCATTGGCTTTGGTTAAGCAACGACGTGAGCGTTGCGATGAGACGATTGCTGATGCTTCAATGTCGTGGAGATCCAAGCACCATGCGGCCTTGAAGCCGTCCCCCGGTTGTTTTCGACGGGCCTGTGCGATACGCGAATTGCCTAGAACATGACACCATGGTCCTCGCTGAGTCGTAATGCGACGGACGTGGTCTAGTGTCGTGGTGATCCAAGCACCGCGTGGGCACGAAGGTAGTTTGGTTGTCGCGTTCCGTGAATAAAGGTGCATACAAGGGGACGGTGGGGGGCATGCGTGATGTGTGAATCGCCTAACACATGTGGCATTGGCTTTTGTTAACCAACGACGCGAGCGTTCCGATGAGACGATTATTGATGCTTCAATGTCGTGGCGATCCAAGTACCATGCGGCCTTGAAGCCGTCCCCAGGTTGGTTCCGACGGGCCTGTACGATGCGCGAATCGCCTAGCACACGGCCATGGTCCTCGCTGAGTCGTAATGCAACGGATGTGGTCTAGTGTCGTGGCGATCTGCGAATCGCCTAGCACATGTGGCATTGGCTTTTGTTAAGCAACGACGCGAGCGTTGCGATGAGACGATTGCTGATGCTTCAATGTCATGGCGATCCAAGCACCGTGCGGCCTCGAAGCCGTCCCCCGGTGTGTTACTATGGTCCCGCGCGATGGGTGAATCACCTAGTACACGACACCATGGTCCTCACTGAGTCGTAATGCGACGAACGTGGTCTAGTGTCATGGCGATCCAAGCAGTGCGTGGGCAGGAAGGTAGTTCGCTTGTCCCGTTCCGTGCATACAGGCGCATACATGGGGACAGTTGGGGGCATGCGTGATGCACGAATCGCGTAGCACATGTGGCATTGGCTTTCATTAAGCAACAACACGAGCGTTGCGATGAGACAATTGCTGATGCTTCAATGTCGTGGCGATCCAAGCACCGTGCTGCCTCGAAGTAGTCCCCCTGTGTGTTCCTATGGGCCTGCACGATGCGCGAATTGCCTAGTACACGAAGCCATGGTCCTCGCTGAGTCATAATATGACGGATGTGGTCTAATGTCGTGGCGATCCAAGCACCACGTGGGTAGGAAGGTAGCTTGCTTGTCCTGTTCTGTGCATATGGGTGCATACAAGGGGACGGTAGGGGGCATGCGTGATGCGCGAATCACCTAGCACATGTGGCATTGGCTTTCGTTAAGCGACGACATAACCGTTGCGCTGAGTCGATTGTTGATGCTTCATTGTCATGGCGATCCAAGCACCGTGCTGCCTCGAAGCCGTCCCCCGGTGTTTTCCCACTGGCCTGCGCGATGTACGAATCGCCTAGCACACGACGCCATGGTCCTCGTTGAGTCGTAATGCGACGGACGTGGTCTAGTGTCATGGCGATCCAAGCACCGCGTGGGCAGGAAGTCCGCTTTCAGTTGGTACCTCAGTTGCGTGCAATCGGTGCATGGTCAGGCTCCACAAAGTAGGCCCTTAAGCTTGCGACGTGCGGCCTGGTTATGCACCTCGTGCTGGTCCCGTCCCGTGTCCCTCATAAAGTCTTCGTGCCTAGCAGTGCGTGCTCGGGCCATCTCGTCGGTTCCGTTTGCCTGAAGAGCTTCGTTTTCCTAGACGGTGGGGCGGTTACCAGCTTGGTGGTCTGGGCAGAGTGAACGTGAAAGCGCGTGAGTGCTGGTCGGCTTGTGTGGGTCGGTTGGATCCCTGCTTGAGCAGTGACGTCCGCCCCTGTTTGCCTCTTCATTCGCGGGCCGAGTGCTTACGTTGCCTCGGTCGGTAGGTCGGTTTCCTGTGTTGTGTACCTTCAATGAAGGCAGTCCAAAGTCACATCGTCCATCTTTTGCCTTGCGTCTGCCTCCGTGGACGATGTGGGACGAACCCCTAAGCATGTCCCGTGGTCCACGCTGCTCACTCCAACAAGTACGGCACACGTGGCCTGTGGGGAGTCGCTCGATCTCTCGGATGCGGCACACCATGACGGTATGGGGTCCTTGGCCTCTCTTTGCCCGAAATCTGCATTTGTTGCTAATCGCGTACGACGGTCGTACACTCGTCTTGAGCCGTCGACCCTTAGGGGACGATGTGCCTCGTGCGACGCCGGCGTTTGTGAGGAATGCTACCTGGTTGATCCTGCCAGTAGTCATATGCTTGTCTCAAAGATTAAGCCATGCATGTGTAAGTATGAACTAATTTAGACTGTGAAACTACGAATGGCTCAATAAATCAGTTATAGTTTGTTTGATGGTATCTACTAGACAGATAACCGTAGTAATTCTAGAGCTAATACGTGCAACAAACCCCGACTTCAGGAAGGGATGCATTTATTAGATAAAAGGTCGACGCGGGCTCTGCCCGTTGCTACGATGATTCATGATAACTCGACGGATCGCATGGTGTCACGCCCCAACCCGGCCTATAAAGGTTAGACTAGGGTGTGATCTAAACATTCAAGTCACGTATCGTACTTAACCATTCATGAAGATTTAACACATAACATTGTGGCCTAAACTCCAAAATTTTTCGGAAAACTGGCAGCATAACGGCTGTAATTGGGCTATTTGGTTTGACCTAATTCTCTAAACACCTCAAAATTTACCATCTCAAATTCATTTCCAACTAAGATTACTATTTATCATCAATTGAAATGCCTACTGGTTATCTTGATGTCTCGTTTGATTAATAACCTAGCATGATACTATGTCTCGTTCGTTTGTTAATCCTTGTTACAAAAGTACCTGTTGATCTTAGCTTAATAACGTGTACCTGCTTAAGATTTGGTTGGTTCATTTTACTTAGCCTTTACCTAATACTTCATAATCCTATTATAGATACTAGCAGTAATAAGAGCAAAACGATCATAGTAGTGTCTAGTGTCTGTCGAGTTAATATCAGTACAAACCAAAATTAGACCCCAAATTACAACGGGGGTCTTTTACATTACAAACATTGAGCAACATAAAAGAAATAGTCTTCAAGTAGCATAGTTCACAAATAGCCATAATCACGCAAATCACATAGGACAGACAATCACTCCAAGGAATCATCATTAGGCATATCGTCCTCAGGTACCTGTTCTTGATCTTCTTCACCTGAGATGATAAAAAAGGGTGAGTCTTTATGAACTCAGCGAGGGGGAACGAGAAATAGGTTTTGAAACTCATTTTCCGGTTCTACTTATGAAAATCCTTTTGCAAGCATGAATACAACACAATTAAGTACATAACGATAATATAAAGTAAAGGAGCAGAATTACCAGTCTTTCCTCCCCGAGGTTTTCTAGGAACCAAGTGAGAGTACTTATACATATAGAAAAAAGGATACGGTGAGCTTTTGCTCTCAATTGTTGCGGCCGACTTCAAATCATCCCCTTAACACGCAAAGTGGGTGTACTCCGGATGTACCCCGAAATCCTACAACCCAACTCTCCGAGGAAGTCTAGGCCCTAAGCGAGAGAGGGAATAGGTACCATGGTAGTCACGGTTGCACAGGCAAGCCCGATGCCGCCTGGTGTGCGTGAACGCTACCATGCCAAAATGAAAGGTTACAACCTTGTATGCAATGCACATTTATGACATTTAATATATCACATTAGGAGGACAACAAAGTAGGTTGCCTCCGGACAGTCATAAGATTGCACATTGACAAGAAAACAAGCGAGGCACGAATAGACAAGTAATTTCACTTGAAAGCATATGGAGTTATATGAACAATAAACGGGCAGCCTTGTAACACATGTAAATCAAGTCATATAACTCATTTTAAAGTCCACGTAATCAAATATTAAGATAATTCACATGCAACAACATCTACGTGGGCTCGAATGCAAGAAAGGCCTATTTGTCAACATGCAATGATCAAAATCACATTTAGGGCTATAAGGGCATCTACGGGCAGCCTACTAAGCATATAATTCCACACAATATCCAAAAGATGAACACTTAGCAAGCCTACCTAGTCATTGGGGTTACCATTTTGTGCTTACCCGTGTGATTAAACCCTAAGTCAACTCAAAATCAATCTCAAGTCATGCATCATTTAATTCAAACATCTTTAAGTACTCAAAACAGTCCACATAACATCCCAACGCCACAAACCCAAGCATTTAATACCACAAGAGAAGTTACAACAAATTTTCTAAGCATATAACCAAGTGAAACCCTCACTGCAACAGGCTATTTTCCCACAATAATTAAGACAAGCAAACAATCTCCAATTCCAGTGAATAAGATACCAAACTAAAGCTTAAGAAGTGAACTAAAATCAGAAACAAACCTTGCATCATTTGGAGTTCGGGATCAATAGTTATAGCCGAAACAGTGGGATAGCACAAAACTGTCCAGATTTGCACACATTTCAATAATTGACGTTTGTGAGGTCCTTAGGGTCAGATTTAGCCTTAGTCCATTTCTGAAACAAATGTTCAGAACTGAAAAATATATCCGCACACCAAATTTCATGCATTTTGGGCATCATTTACTAAGTCAAATCTAGTTCGTTCCACAAGGTCAGTGCATCTGCCAAAACCTGCTTCATTTTTTCAGATTTCCAGATTTGGACACATTTTAATGATTTGCCATTTTAAGGACCTTAGAGTCGAAATTAGGTTTGGACTATTTCTTCAAAAAATGTTCAAAACTGGCAAAAATAGTCACCTACCAATTTTCATGCATTTTTAACATCATTTACCTAGCCAAACTCACCTCGAAACAACAAGTCAGAGAGCTGTCACACAATCCGATTTCACCTATCATCATTTTCATGCCAAAACCTTGCCATGCATGGTTGAGGAAGCTTATGAACACACATATAACTCAAGTACAGAAGCAAAGACAAACATTTAAGAGCATGCATGTGGATTTTTGAAGGATTTTCAAAAGGTTTTAGCCCTCACCTTAGCAAATCAACAAGAAGATGCACAAAACTTGATGAAACACAAATTTCTTCTTCTTCCTTGCTTAGCCAAGACACCACCCAATTTCTCTCTATTTTTCCTAGATTAGTGACCAAGTTCTTAGTACATGAATGTGGTTAGAACAAGAAGAAAAGAAATGGAAGCTAGGAAACTTACCTAGGCCAAAAATGGTGAGTCAAAAGCTTGCATGTGAGTTTTCTTGCAACCTAGCTAGCTTGGTTGAGTTCCTTTGTTTGTGGCTTGCCTTGATTAACTATGGTATGATGAAGATGAGCTATGAAGGTAAGAAACTCAGCCAAGGCCGAGAGAGAGAGAGAAGAATGAGAGGGAGAGAGAGAAGAATGAAAAGAAATGAGAGAAATGAAGAAAAATGATGGCCTTTCCAAAGATTGATGCATGTGGTCGGCCTTGAGCTTTGTAATTCAGCTTTTTGTGTCTTCAAGGAGTATTTTGAAATTCCTAGCATGGGCAAGGAGTGTTTGGTCGAGAATGGTGGGATTTTGAGGAGGTTTTTGAACAATTTTTTATGCATTTGTGTCATAGAATGTCATAGTTTGTCTAGGAATTAAGTTGAATTTGAACAAGCAAGCACAAAGCCCTTGTAGTGGTTGGCCAAGGCAATACAAATTCTGATTTTTTTGTCATCTTATGTGCATTATTTAATTGGGTGTTGGAAGTGCAAAAAGAATAAGGAATAAAGAATGAAGAATGCTTAGTGTTTAGTGAAATTTTGTCTTCTAGTGAGTTGAATTAGTAATTTAATAATAGTTAGTGGATTTTGTAGGATTAATTAATGACCTAGTGCTTCGTGTAAGATTCTTTCTTGTTTAGCGTGAGGGCACGCTTTCCAAGGTCTAGGACACGCACTACGAGGTAAGATACGAACTACGAGACGAATGCACTTTTTTCCAAGCAATTGCACGTAATCCTAAATGAATGCACGTAATTCAATGCATGGCACACAAAACGAACAAAATTTTAAACCTAGGTCGAGGCATGCAAATCTAGATTAGGGAACACGAAACGAGGTATTACATGCAAATCGAGGTCTCGCACGTAATTCAAGGTCAGGACATGTATATCTAGGTATGCAGTACATCGAGGATTAGGGCACACAATTCTAAGTCAGGGCACGTATGACGACGCATGCACGAAAACCAAGACATGGCTCGCAATCCAAGATCAGTCATATAATTCTAGGTGTAAGGCACGTAAATCAAGGTAACACACATTATTCGGGCTCGGGCCTCACATCCTCCCCTCCTTAAAAGAATTTCGTCCCGAAATTCATTCTTGCCTATTGAGGTCATTTAGACGGATTCTGACCCTTGGTATTCTTCCTACTCCGGTTCGTCCCGTGTTTGGTGATCTCTTACCACAACCAATTCACTTCTTATGTTTTTCCAATCATTTAATTCGGTGTGGCCTCTACATTTACAGTTCTTTCCTTTGAAATACTCTATTCTCCATTTGATCTTAAGGTCAAGTTCATTAGCTAAGGTTAGGATCTCCAAACATAGTAATCAAAGCTGCATTGGTATTCTAACAATATAACTGACTCCAAAATCATGACTTATGTTGTGTCAATCTTTTTTTATTCATACCTCAAAAGGAATATCACAATAATTCCATGATCCTAGGGTGACATACGCTAATTTCAAGATGATAGGTCTATATCCGATTTACATATCCTATCTACTAGCTTCAAAATTGTTAGCACGTAGGACATACACATGTTATGGATTATTTCCATGATACGACCCTATTTTCAGGTTGAACTCATCAAACAAACTAATCCATCTCAAGTTGTCATCTATCGGTAGTATCATAGTTCTTATCTTGAAGGTACATTGGATTAGTAAATCTTCTAATGACTAGTGTTCCGGTTATAAGCTCCTATTCTTTCCCAGCTTCGTTAACCTTCAGGCTTGTAATCAAGGAGAAAGACCGTTGAGATTCATTAAACTCGAATTCTAAGGTTTATTAAGTATCACCAACAAATTGCCATCGAAATTGCATGGGTAAACTAATCATGTAGCACTAGTTCAACTTTTCAAGTAAGCTTCATCAGCTTGTGATCCACAATTTATTTCCTTATTCAAATCTCTATTTTCAAGTCACAAGGCTTTAGAATTTTCTTTTAATCTTATCCAAAACTCCTAAGGCGAATAGTTTCAATCTCAAATAAATTTCACTCACCTCAACCCAATGTTATGTCATACTTAAGAAGAAAATGGTCCTACTCACTTAGCAAACTAGTCATTCCTTTGAACACTTAATGCCCGCCAATATATCTTCAACATTAATGTTACTAAGCTAGGTTCATAGCCATGTAAGTGAGATCAATTCTCTACTAGGTTACCGGTCGTACAACAACAATCCTAGGATTATAAATGGGTACCGAAATGATCTAGCTCATAAGATACTTACCATACTAATCCAAGTAGCTTGTTACACAAAATAACTTCAAGGCCGTGTCAACATAAGAATTATAACCACAATATAATCTAATGGAACTTCAAAAGTAGTCAACGACTCATTTAACTATCACTACAAGATCCGCCCTCCATTTAACGACCACAATTCGAAGTCTACCAACGGCTAGTTTCTAGACGTGAAACGGTGCACATAATACGGTGGTCTAACAATAGTCTCTTGGGTCATCATGACTCTAATTCATCTCTATCTTAACTATATGGAATCTTACTCTCTTCATTTATATGTTCAACTAGCTAAGAGCTTCAAGTCTCAATGACCTTATATCCTAGGGTTCACCATGAATCATCATGCATACTCACCATTAGCTATTTAGGATTACTAATCATATCCTAACGACTCCACTTTGCAACTAGATGCTTTAATCTTATTTCCATGGTTTATATACTAGGTCCATCAGTCTTACTTCGCATAATCACAACTAAATCCGAGGGGCAACAATTTGATACCATGATTCTTAATATCACCAATATCCAACTTAGGACCTTAGCAACATTAGTCATCTAATACATAATTCAATACCTTACACTTCCATTCGACCTAACATTTAGGTGTAGTCTTCCGAACACGAGTTCTAGTTACGCGAATTCCTCGATTCTAACATCCCCATATCTTGTTATACTAAAGATTCATCAACCTTGTTAAACTTAGTCTCTAGAGTTGCCTACATGTCTTGAGGTTATCCATTGTTAAGTTACTTAAACACACTATTCACGCCTTAATAATCTAACCCCTATCGTCAATTTCCACGAGTTCATCTCTTAATTTCTAGGTCACAATCTTACCATTGAGTGAACTTGAAACTCATTAATATACACCTTATTAGGTTCAATGATGCTTAATCCCAATCAAGTAAGGATTCGATCATATAAATAGTCTATTATACTATTTTAAGATATAAGAATTTAATTCAAAAGCAACTCCTAAGTCAAACTTCCATTATAAGCATATGAACATATATATACTACTCCACATGTGCAATAGTATATTCTTATATCTAAGGAAAGTTGTATGTCCTTAACATTTATTCTTGAATCACAATTAGAGGAACGGTTTAACAGAATCAGGAACTTTATAGCTATAAAATTGATAACTTAATCACAGGCATATGTATTCCAAAGATAAGGAGATAATTTTACCTCAACAATTATACATGTGCTATGCATTTTATATATATGCATATCCAATAATACATACGATCCATCGAGTACCTATGAAGATGCGAGAAATCACTAACCGAGCCTTTTCGTTCGTCCTGCACAAATTCACTTCCCTGAAAGTCCTAATCCTAACTATCTATGTGTATAAACAGTCATTCACAGTTATATAACATGCATATATATCAAGGAAGGAGTATAAAAGTGTGCATGCATTATTGAGGACGTGTCGGTGTGCATGATACAGAATACATATGGTCCGCAAAGGCACATAATATTCGATGTTCAAAACAATTAAAGCACATTAGTACACATTAACACATATAAACAAGATATCATAATTATCTTAGGGCTTCTACCTACGGTTCGAGAGTTGAACCCGACTAATGCCTAGTTAGTAAACTAAGCTCTGATACCATTCTAATATAAGATGTCACGCCCCAGCCCGGCCGATAAAGGTTAGACTAGGGTGTGATCTAAACATTCAAGTCACGTCTCGTACTTAACCGTTCATGAAGATTTAACACTTAACGTTTTGGCCTAAACTCCAAATTTTTTTAGAAAACCGGCAGCATAACGGCTGTAATTGGGCTATTTGGTTTGACCTAATTCTCTAAACGCCTCAAAATTTACCATCTCAAATTCATTTCCAACTAAGATTACTATTTATCATCAATTGAAATGCCTACTGGTTATCTTGATGTCTCGTTTGATTAATAACCTAGCATGATACTATGTCTCGTTCGTTTGTTAATCCTTGTTACAAAAGTACCTGTTGATCTTAGCTTAATAATGTGTACCTGCTTAAGATTTGGTTGGTTCATTTTACTTAACCTTTACCTAATACTTCATAATCCTATTATAGATACTAGCAGTAATAATAGCAAAATGATCATAGTAGTGTCTAGTGTCTATCGAGTTAATATCAGTACAAACCAAAATTAGACCCCAAATTACAACGGGGTTCTTTTACATTACAAACATTGAGCAACATAAAAGAAATAGTCTTCAAGTAGCATAGTTCACAAATAGCCATAATCACGCAAATCACATAGGACAGGCAATCACTCCAAGGAATTATCGTTAGACACATCGTCCTCAGGTACCTGTTCTTGATCTTCTTCACCTGAGATGATAAAAGAAGCTGAGTCTTTATGAACTCAGAGAGGGGGAACAAGAAATAGGTTTTGAAACTCATTTTCTGGTTCAACTTATGAAAATCCTTTTGCAAGCATGAATACTACACAATTAAGTACATAACGATAATATAAAGTAAAGGAGCAGAATTACTAGTCTTTCCTCCCCGAGGTTCTCTAGGAACCAAGCGAGAGTACTTATACATATAGAAAAAGCACACGGTGTGCTTTTGCTCTCAGTTGTTGCGGCCGACTTCAAATCATCCCCTTAACACGCCAAGTGGGTGTACTCTGGATGTACCCCGAAATCCTACGACCCAACTCTCCGAGGAAGTCTAGGCCCCAAGCGAGAGAGGGAATAGGTACCATGGTAGTCACGGTTGCACTGGCAAGCCCGATGCCGCCCGGTGTGCATGAACGCTACCATGCCAGAATGAAAGGTTGCAACCTTGTATACAATGCACATTTATGACATTTAATATATCACATTAGGAGGACAACAAAGTAGGTTGCCTCCGGACAGTCATAAGATTGCACATTGACAAGTAAACAAGCGATGCACAAATAGACAAGTAATTTCAGTTGAAAGCATATGGAGTTATATGAACAATAACCGGGTAGCCTTGTAACACTTGTAAATCAAGTCATATAACTCATTTCAAACTCCACGTAATCAAATATTAAGATAATTCACAAGCAACAACATCTACGTGGGCTCGGATGCAAGAAAGGCCTATTTGTCAACATGCAATGATCAAAATCACATTTAGGGATATAAGGGCATCTACGGGCAGCATACTAAGCATATAATTCCACACAATATCCAAAAGATGAACACTTAGCAAGCCTACCTAGTCATTGGGGTTTCCATTTCGTGCTTACCCGTGTGATTAAACCCTAAGTCAACTGAAAATCAATCTCAAGTCATGCATCATTTAATTCAAACATCTTCAAGTACTCAAAACAGTCCACATAACATCCCAACGCTACAAACCCAGCATTTAATACCACAAGAGAAGTTACAACAAATTTTCTAAGCATATAACCAAGTGAAACCCTCACTGCAATAGGCTGTTTTCTCACAATCATTAAGACAAGCAAAAAATATCCAATTCCAGTGAATAAGATGTCAAACTAAAGCTTAAGAAGTGAACTAACATAAAAAACAAACCTTGCATCATTTGGAGTCGGGATCAATAGTTATAGCCAAAACAGTGGGATAGCACAAAAATGTCCAGATTTGGACACATTTCAATAATTGACGTTTGTGAGGTCCTTAGGGTCAGATTTAGCCTTAATCCATTTATGACAAAAATTTTCAGAACTGAAAAATATAGTAGCACACCAAATTTAATGCATTTTGGACATCATTTACTAAGTCAAATCTGGTTCGTTCTACAAGGTCAGTGCATTTGCCAAAACCTACTTCATTTTTTCAGATTTCCAGATTTGGACACATTTTAATGATTTGCCATTTTGAGGACCTTAGAGTCGAAATTAGCTTTGGCCTATTTCTGCTACAAATGTTCAAAACTGGCAAAACTAGTCACCTACCAATTGTCATACATTTTAAACATAATTTGCCTAGCCAAACTCACCTCGAAACAAAAAGTCATAGAGTTGTCACACAATCCGATTTCACCTATCATCATTTTCAAGCCAAAACCTTGCCATGCATGGTTGAGGAAACTTATGAACACACATATAACTCAAGTACAGAAGCAAAGACAAACATTTAAGAGCATGCATGTGGATTTTTGAAGGATTTTCAAAAGGTTTTAGCCCTCACCTTAGCAAATCAACAAGAAGATGCACAAAACCGGATGAATCACAAATTTCTTCTTCTTCCTTGCTTAGCCAAGACACCACCTGATTTCTCTCTATTTTTCCTAGCTTAGTGACCAAGTTCTTAGTATATGCATGTGGTTAGAACAAGAAGAAAAGAAATGGAAGCTAGGAAACTTACCTAGGCTGAAAATGGTGAGTCAAAAGCTTGCATGTGAGTTTTCTTGCAACCTAGCTAGCTTGGTTGAGTTCCTTTGCTTGTGGCTTGCCTTGATTAACTATGGTATGATGAAGATGAGCTATGAAGGTAAGAAACTCAGCCAAGGCTGAGAGAGAGAGAGAAGAATGAGAGGGAGAGAGAGAAGAATGAAAAGAAATGAGAGAAATGAAGAAAAATGATGGCCTTTGCGAAGATTGATGCATGTGGTCGGCCTTGAGCTTTGTAATTCAGCTTTCTATGTCTTCAAGGAGTATTTTGAAATTCCTAGCATGGGCAAGGAGTGTTTGGTCGAGAATGGTGAGATTTTGAGGCGGTTTTTGAGCAATTTTTTATGCATTTGTGTCATAGAATGTCATAGTTTGTCTAGGAATTAAGTTGAATTTGAACAAGCAAGCACAAAGCCCTTGTAGTGGTTGGCCAAGGCAATAAAAATTCTGATTTTTTTGTCATCTTATGTGCATTATTTAATTGGGTGTTGGAAGTGCAAAAAGAATAAGGAATAAAGAATGAAGAATGCTTAGTGTTTAGTGAAATTTTGTCTTCTAGTGAGTTGAATTAGTAATTTAATAATAGTTAGTGGATTTTGTAGGATTAATTAATGACCTAGTGCTTCGTGTAAGATACTTTCTTGTTTAGTGTGAGGGCACGCTTTCCAAGGTCTAGGGCACGTACTACGAGGTAGGACACGAACTACGAGATGAATGCACATTTTTCTAAGCAATTGCATGCAACCCTAAATGAATGCACGTAATTCAATGCATGGCACACAGAACGAACACAATTCTTAAACCTAGGTCGAGGCACGCAAATCTAGATTAGGATACACAAAATGTGGTATCGCATGCAAATCGAGGCCTCACACGTAATTCAAGGTCAGGACACGTATATCTAGGTATGCAGTACATCGAGGATTAGGGCACACAATTCTAAGTCAAGGCACGTATGACGACGCATGCATGAAAACCAAGACAGGGCATGCAATCCAAGATCAATCATATAATTCTAGGTCTAAGGCACGTAAATTGAGGTAACACACGTTATTCGGGGTCGGACCTCACACACGGCCCTCGTGCCGGTGACGCATCATTCAAATTTCTGCCCTATC
>CM075783.1:47865041-47877541 GCA_037974665.1 Ehretia macrophylla
CACCATTATTCCTGACCGATGTTGCCATGCTGTGGTGGAGACGTCGTTCTACCGACATTGAGAAAGGGCTATGCACCATTAATACTTGGGACGATTTCAAGGCTGAAATCAAGAGGCAGTTTTATCCTAGAAATGTTGAGTACGAGGCCCGTGGACGATTGAGGCGGCTGATACATAAGGGCGAGATACGTGAATATGTCAAGGCATTTCAAGAGGTATTACTTGAAATCCCTGACTTACCTGATAAAGATGCCTTATATGCTTTCCTAGCCGGCTTGCAACCATGGGCGAGGCAAGAGCTACAACGCCGTGGCGTGCAAGATCTTGCTTCGGCCATTGCTGTAGCCGAGAGCCTAATTGAATTTTCAAGGAAAGGTGACAATGCCAAGCCCAAGGGCCAAGGACCAAGCAAAGGAAAATGTAGGGGAGGAGGAAATCGGGACAAAGGCTCAACCTCGTCCTCTACAAATGCAAACAAGTATGGCTCATCTAAACCCCCACAAAACAAAGTCAAGGGCAAACAACAGGCTGACAGTGGCATATGGGGGAACCAACAGTTCAAACCTAAAATGTATGAGTGCTACCTATGTGGCAGGAAGGACCACCGCATTGCCGAATGCCCCCAAAGAGGCAAGATGGCTTCGTTGATCTAGGAACGTGAAGCCGAACAGTCCCAAGAACAGGAAACACAGATGGGTTCGTTGCGGATTCTAAATGCCGTGAAGGCCGAAGTGGAGAAATCGTCAGAACAACAGAAGGGGTCGTTGTTTGTCTCCATCAATATCAGGGGTAGACCATTGAAGGCATTAGTGGACACAAAGGCCACCACCAATTTTATGAGGGTCGATGTTGCAACCAAGCTGGACCTTCGGGTGGCCAGGACCCAAGGCCTAATTAAGGCAACCAACTCCAAGGTCGTGCCTATCATTGGTGTTGCTCGTGGTGTACGGACTAAGATCGGTGAATGGCAAGGCTATGTCAACTACACCGTGGTGCCATTGGATGACTATGACGTGGTACTCGGGTTGGACTAGCTTGATAAGGTACGTGCTTTCTTGGTTCTATTTGGTAACTCAATTGTGTTAACAGGCGGTTGCACGCCATGCACGGTACCGATGGTGCGGGAAACCAAAGCCGGAGCCAAGACCCTGTCGGCTATGCAGTTGGTGAAAGGGCTTAAACGACAGGAGAAAACGTACTTGGTGACTGTCCGTGAGGACAAACCAGATGGGGGACCAGACCCTATTCCCCAGTCTGTGCAGGTTGTGCTTGATGAGTATGCAGATATCATGCCGAAGGAGTTGCCTAAACGGTTACCCCCGAAACGTGAAGTGGACCATAAGATTGAGCTGGTGGAAGGTGCACGACCTCCAGCCCAACCACTGTACAGGATGGCCTAGAATGAGTTAGCCGAGCTGAAACAGCAGTTGCAAGAACTTCTTGATGCAGGCATGGTCAGGCCATTCAGTAGCCCGTTGGTGCTCCAGTGCTGTTCCAGAGAAAGGCGATGGTTCCCTAAGGATGTGCGTGGACTATAGGGTGTTGAACAAGATCACCATCAAGAACAAGTACCCCATCCCAATAATCATGGAGCTGTTCGATCAGTTGGGTGTAGCCCGATACTTTTCCAAAATTGACTTGCGGTCGGGATATTGGCAAGTCAGGATTGCTGAAGGGGACGAAGCAAAAACGGCTTGCGTGACCAGGTATGGTGCTTATGAATTTCTAGTCATGCCATTTGGTTTAACTAATGTCCCTGCCACATTTTGTACTTTAATGAACAAAGTATTCCAGCCATTCTTGGACAAGTTTGTGGTCGTCTACCTAGACGAGATTGTCGTTTACAACTCGAGTTTGGAGAACCATGTGACGCATTTGAGACAGGTTTTCCAGAAGCTGAGGGAGCACGAGCTGTACATTAAACTGGAGAAGTGTAGATTTGCCAAGGAAGAGGTGCACTTCCTTGGGCATATCATTGGCAGAGGCAAGATTCGGATGGATCCAGCCAAGGTGCAGGCTATTCTTGACTAGGAGTTGCCCAACGGTGTCCCACGGTTGCAGTCATTTCTCAACTTGGTGAACTATTATCGGAGATTTATCAAGGGCTATTCAGCTATTACTGCTCCATTGATGAATATGCTCAAGAAAAATAGGCCGTGGTCGTGGGACGAGACGTGCCAACGTGCCTTCAAAGCCCTCAAAGTAGCTGTCACAGCCAAGCTGGTGTTGGCATTGCTAGATTTTGGTAAGCCATTTAAGGTGCATACTGATGCCTCTGATTTTGCAATTGGTGGTATGTTGATGCAGGATAAACACCCAATTGCCTTTGAGAGCCGCAAGCTAAACGACACGAAACGACAAAACTCGGTGCACGAGAAGGAGATGATTGCCGTCGTGCATTGCCTACGGACCTGGCGGCATTACTTGCTTAGGACAAAGTTTGTGGTGCGGACTGATAATGTTGCTGCAAGCTATTTCCAAACCCAAAAGAAGTTGACACCCAAGCAAGCCCGGCGGCAAGGATTTTTGGCGGAGTTTGATTTCGTGATGGAGTACAAGCCAGGCCATGACAACCGTGTTGTCGACGCACTGAGCCAGAAAGGCAGAGCTTGCTACCATTAGCCGTCCCACTAGTCCCTTGAATGACAAGATACGGGAGGGGCTGAAGCATGATCCAGTTGCTCAAGGACTGATCAACTATGACAAGGAGGGCAAGACCCGATAGTTTTGGGAAAGGGACAGACTGTTGCTAACAAAGGGTGACCGACTGTACATGCCGAAGTGGGGAAACTTGAGGCGTGAAATTCTGAAGGAGTGCCATGACTCATTATGGGCAGGTCACCCTGGCATGCATCACACCATGGCCTTGGTCGAGGATGCTTATTACTGGCCACGAATGCGAGATGATGTGAAAACTTATGTGCGGACATGTCTTCTGTGCCAGCAAGACAAAATCGAGCAAAAACATTCGGCTGGACTCCTACAACTGTTACCGGTACCGGAGTACCCATTTGAAAGTGTCACAATGGACTTCATCACTTGCCTGCCGAAGTCAGAGGGGTGTGGCACAATTTTGGTCGTGGTGGATAGGTTTTTGAAGTATGCTATCTTTGTCCCAGCCTCACCGGATGTTATCGCACAAGAAACAGCCAGACTCTTCATGAGATATGTGGTGAAATGGTGGGGAGTGCCGAAGATGATTGTCAGTGACCGTGACCCTCATTTCACTGGCAAGTTCTTGTCTGAGCTGTTCAAGTTGCTTGGTTCCGACCTGGCCTTCTCAACAAGCTTTCATCCGTAGACCAATGGGCAGACGGAACGGGTGAATGCACTATTAGAGTTGTACCTACGGCATTATGTGAGTGCCAATCAGCGGGACTGGGTTCGGTTGCTTGATGTGGCCTAATTTTCTTATAGCCTCCAGAGGTTGGAATCAATAGGACGGAGCCCGTTCGAACTAGCCACAGGCAGACAACCGTTAACCCCATACACGGTTGACTTTGGCTATAAAGGGAATGCCCCAGCTGCCTACAAGTTTGCCAAGGAGATGCAGGAGGAACGGGACATAGCCCGTGCCACTCTTGAAAAAGCAGCCAAGAAAAGGAAGAAGTGGGCCGACAAAAAGAGACGGTTCGTGGAATATAATGAAGGTGACATGGTGATGGTGAAGTTGATTCCTACACAATTCAAGTCCCTTTGTTCAGTGCATAAAGGATTGGTGCGGAGATATAAAGGACCATTCAGGGTAGTAAAACGGGTTGGCAAAGTTTCCTATCAACTTGAGCTACCACCCAAGTTGAAGATTCATCCGGTGTTCCATGTCAGCTTTCTGAAGCCATATCATGCAGATGTAGAGGACCCAAGCCGAGGTGAATCAAGTCGTGCCCTAACAGCTGTCGTCACTTCATATGATTGGCAGGTGGAGAAAATCTTGGCTGACCGACGGAAGGGCAAACGTGGTGTGAATAACTGGATTGAATACTTGGTGAAATGGAAAGGCTTGCCCGAGAGCAAAAATAGCTGGGAGCACGAAGATTTGATGTGGCAGTTCAAAAAGGAGATCGAGGAGTTCCAGCGTGCTAAGGCGTCGGGGACGACGCCGACTTAGATGGGGGAGGGTGAGACGGAACGCACGTTTTGGCCCAACGTGACTGACGGCTTTGCTGAAACGTGCATGAAATGAGGCCAATGGTGCATATGCGAAAATCTACCTAAGGCATTTTTAGACCCTTCCCAACGTTTCTAGAGTGCTCCAGGGTGGTGGAGATAGTTCAAGAAGCTGCTGGGTGGAAATTGGTGGAGAAATCCAGAAATGGTGCAGGAATATTCTAGAGAAAGGCTGAAGAAGGAAGTTGCCTGACGGGCTACCCAAGCTGCCCGAGACTGTCCAGATTTTTCCAGCCGCATTTTTAGTGCTTAAGTCTGGAATTTTGTAGCTAATTACCAATGTAAATATCTTTGTAAAGATGACAAATGGCAAGATCACAATGGCGCCAAATGTATAGATCATAGGCCTTTGATCATTGTTTGTGTAAGATATAAATAGAGCATTGTATAGCCATTTTTGAGCAATGAAAAACAGATTCACTCAGCCATTTCCGTGCATCCTTCAAGCTCTCTATACTTAGCCAAATTTCAGTTTCCTACAAGCAATAGTCCCTCGGTTTAGCTTGCCTTCGGGTTAGACTTCACTCAAACTGCCCACTGCAAGCTTGTGTGCTGAAAAACAACTAAGTGTTGAGGCTGCCAACCTCTAACACCTTAGTTTCGTGCTGCTCACTCTGATCTCAACCACTCACAGGCGCACTTAGCTAGCCTTCAGTGTTGGCTAACGCTGCACGGTGATAGGATATTCAGACTCAATCTCTGATCCCGTGACACTATGCTTGCTTGGTAAGAGATGACAAAAAAATTAAATCCGACCTTGTGTGATGCCAGCCCGCATAGGTGCCTAATGTTCTTCCCTTAGCATTAACGGTGACTGAGGTTATGTTGCCCCTATCTTCGGCACAGCTGGGCATGTTGGTGAACGGTTGCGGCATGACTGCCCACGGTGTTGCATGTACTTGGGGCACGTACTTGGGCCTCGGCTTGGTAAGCAGTTAGGGTAGAGTTGGGTCGCTCATGGGACACAATGGGGCAAACAGTTGGGGCAAGCAGTTGGCGCGCGTATGCAGCGCCCATGCCGCACGATGGGGCGCACATGAGGCCCGCATGCCGCACGAAGGTGCACGTATGGGGCGCCCAAGCCGCATGATGGTGTGCACATGCCGCACGAAGATGCGCACATGAGGCACCCATGCCGCACGAAGGTGCGTGCATGGGGCACGCATGCGGCACGACAGTGCACGCATGCGGCCAACATATCATACGAAGATGTTCGCATGGGGCACCCATGCCGCCCGATGGTGAGCGCATTCAGCACGAAGGTGCACCCATGTCGCATGAAGATGCGCGCATGGGGCACCAATGCCATACATTGGTGCGAGCATGCCGCACGAAGGTGCGCGCACGGTGCGCCCATGCCGCTCGATGGTGAGCGCATGCCGCACGATGGTGCCCGCATGGGGCGCCTATGCCGCACGAAAGTGCGTGCATAGTGTACCCATGCCGTAAGATGGTACGCGCATCGGGCGTGCATACAGCACGATGGTGCAACCATGTGGCTGGCATGCCGCATGAAGGTGCGCTCATGGGGCGCCCATGCCGCATGAAGATGTGCGCGTAGGGCACCCATGCCGTATGATGGTGCACGCATGCCGCACGAAGGTGTGTGCATGGGCCGCCCATGCTGCACGAAGATGTGCGCATGGGACACCCATGCCGCACGATGGTGCGCTTATGCCGCATGAAGGTGGGCGAATGGGCCGCCCATTCCGATCGATGGTGCGCTCATCGGGCGCGCATCCCGCACTATGGTGCGCGCATGGGATGCCCATGCCGCACGAAGGTGTGTGCATGGTGCGCCCATACTGCACGAAGGCGCGCGCATCGGGCGCGCATGGCGCACGATTGTGCGCACATGTGTCCTGCATGCTGCATGAAGGTTCGCGCATTGGGTGCCCATGCCGCACGATGGTGCGCGCAAGGGGCACGCATGTGGCCGGCATACTGTATGAAGGTGCGCGCATGAGGCGCCCATGCTGCACGAAGGTGTGCGAAATTGGCGCGCATGCGGTAAGACAGTGCACGTATGCGGTGCACATGCCGCACGAAGGTGCGCGCATGGGGCACCCATGCCGCACGATGGTGTGCGCATGGGGCGCCCATGCCGCCCGATGGTGAGCGCATGCCGCACGAAGGTGCACCCATGCCGAACGAAGATACCCGCATGGGGCGCCCATGGCACACGATGGTGCGAGCATGCCGCACGAAGGTGAGTTGCACGGGGCGCCCATGCCGCTCGATGGTGAGCGTATGCAGCACGATGGTCCTCGCAAGTGGCCCGCATGCCGCACGAAAGTGTGCGCATGGTCCGCCCATGCCTCACGATGGTGCGCTCATCAGGCGCGCATGCTGCACGATGGTGCGCGCATAAGGCGCCCATGCCTCATGAAGGTGCGCACATGGTGCGCCCATGCTGCACGATGGTGCGAGGATGTGGCCGGCATGCCGCACGAAGGTGCAGGCATGGGGCGCCCATGCCGTACGAAGATGTGCTCATAGGGCACCCATGCCGCACGATGGTGCGCGTATGCCGCTCGAAGATGCGTGCATGGGTCACCAATGCGGCATGATGGTGCGGTCGTCGAGCGCGCATGCCGCACGATGGTGCGCGCATGGGGCGCCCATGCCGCATGAAGGTGCGCGCATGGAGCGCCTATGCCGCACGAAGCTGCGCATATCAGGCGCTCATGGTACACGATTGTACGCGCATGTGGCCTGCATGCCGCACGAAGGTGCACGCATTGGGCGCCCATGCCGCACGATGGTGCGCGCATGAGGCGCCCATGCCGTACGAAGATGTGCTCATGGGGCACCCATGCCGCACGATGGTGCGCGCATGCCGCATAAAGGTGCGCGCATGCCACACGATGGTGCGCGCATGGGTCGCCCATGCCGCACGAAGGTGCACGCATGGAGGGCCCATGCCGCACGAAGCTGTGCGCATTAGGCGCTCATGGCACACGATTGTACGCGCATGTGGCCCGCATGCCGCACAAAGGTGCACGCATGGGGCGCCCATGTCGTACGATGGCGAGCATGCCGCACGATGGTGAGCGCATGTGGCCTGCATGCCACACGATGGTGTGCGCATGGGGTGCCCATTCCGCACGGTGGTGCACACATGGAGCACCGATGCTACACGGTGGTGCGCGCATTGGGCGCGCATGCCGCACGATGGTGCTTGCATGTGGCCATCATGCCGCACGATAGTGCGCGCATGGGGTGCCCATGCCGTACGATGGTGCGCGCGTGTGGCCAGCATGCCGCACAATGGTACGCGCATGGGACGGCCATGCCACACGAAGGTGTGCGCATGGTACGCGCATGCCGCAAGACGGTGCGCACATCGGTCGCGCATGCCGCACGATGGTGCTTGCATATGGCCCGTATGCCGCACGATAGTGTGCGCATGGGGCGCCCATGCCGCACAATGGTGCGCGCATGTGACCTGCATGCCGCACGATAGTGTGCTCTTGGGGCGCCCATGCTACACGATGGTGCACGCATTGGGCACTCATGTCGCACGATGGTGCGTGCATGTGGCCCGCATGCCGCACGAAGGTGTGCCCTTGGGGCGCCCGTGCCACACGATGGTGCGCGCAAGTGGCGCGCGCGCGGCGCTCAAGGGGCGCTGTTGGGGCACAACTGGGGGACGGTGGGGGTACACTTCGGGGACGATAGGGGATGTTGGCGGATGGCTTTGGCACTAGTATGGGACGTTGGGCACGACGGGCAATGTTATGCATTCGGGGGAATTGGGCATGCGAAATGTATTATGACACGAATGTAGACGTTGATATTCTTGTACAAGTGGTTTCCGAATCTACGAAGTAGTCTTAACCTTTGCCTTGTCCGACAAACAGTTCGTCACATTTGTGAGGCGAAATAGATTAATCAGTTTCCCAATCTATCCAAAACAAATTGTAACGCCAAATATCATGTAAACTAATTAATTTTTGAATTAATATAAATTTTATTGAATTTTCTAAATTTTTTTGTGATTTTTCCCTATTTTTCGTGATTTTTAAATATTAAAAATTAATTTTTTGAAAAAAATATTTTTGCATATCATTTAACAAATTAATGTATGAATTAATATAATTTTTTTTGAATTTTCTACTATTTTTTTTGATTTTTCTCTATTTTTCGCAATTATTAACTATTAAAAAATATTTTTTCAAAATTTTTTTTTTGAAGCATTTGGACATCATATGATATCAATAAGGAGCAAGTTGGGTACAAAGATCATGCCATATTGTTCCTTTTATAGTGTAAAACACCAATTATGAATCTCTAGCAAAATGTACGCTACTACTGTCACTTGGATTTTTGCATCTAAATGTATTATAGGGGGGTATGTGGTGTCAAGCCTCTTGGTCGAGGGCCATGTAGGGGGACGTTGTGGGCACTTTGTGGCACAATGTGGGCTATATCGTGGACAATATCGTGGGCTATATTGTGGGCGGGAATGCCTACCGAGTGAATCATGCCGAGGTATTGCGTTGCATACCCGTGCTTTGGGGCCGTCCCACCCCGGCCCCGCGTCCCCCAGCATGTCCCTCGGCGCGGCACTAGGATGGCTAATGAGGGACGTGGTGGCTTCCCTAGCCCCTCATTATCCATCTTGGTGCCGCAACACCGTCGACTTCATTGGGATGGCTAATGAGGGGGCGAGTGGTTGCCCAAGGACAAAACTAGCCATCCCCGCACCGCCGGCTTGGTACACGTTGGGGGACATTCCCGTCCCCCGATGTGTCGTTGGGCCTGCGCGATGCGCGAATCGCCTAGCACACGAAGCCATGGCCGTTGCCGAGTGGATGCGCGCGGCCATGGTCTAGTGTTGTGGCAATCCAAGAACCGCGTGGGCTTGGGTGGCTCTTGGGGGATGGTGGGGGCAACTGTGATGGGCGAATCGCCTAGCACACGTGGCATTGGCTTTCGTTAAGCAACGACGCAAGCGTTGCAATGAGACGATTGCTAATGCTTCAATGTCGAGGCGATCCAAGCACCATGCGGCCTTGAAGCTGTCCCGCGGTGGGTTCTGACGTGCCTATGCGATGCACGAATCACCTAGCACACGACGCCATGGTCCTTACTGAGTCGTAAAGCGACGGACGTGGTCTAGTGTCGTGGCGATCCAAGCACCGTGTGGGCAGGAAGGTAGTTTGCTTGTCCCATTTCGTGCATACGGGGGGATGGTGGGGGGCATGCATGATGCGCGAATCGCCTAACATATGTGGCATTCGCTTTCGTTAAGCAATAACGCGAGCGTTGCAATGAGACGATTGATGATGCTTCAATGTCCTAGCAATCCAAGCACCATGCGGCCTTGAAGCCGACCCCCGTTTGGTTCTGACGGGCTTGTGCGATGCGAGAATCGCCTAGCACACGACGCCATGGTTCTCGCTGAGTCGTAATGCGACGGATGTGGTCTATTGTCGTGGCGATCCAAGCACCGTGTGGGCAGGAAGGTAGATTGCTTGTCCCGTTCTGTGCATACAGTGGGATGGTGGGGGGCATGCATGATGCGTGAATCGCCTAGCACATATGGCATTGGCTTTCGTTAAGCAACGACGCGAGTGTTGCGATGAGATGATTGCTGATGCTTCAATGTCGTGGCGATCCAAGCACCATGTGGCCTTGAAGCCGTCCCCCGAATGGTTCTGACGGGCATGTGCGATGCGCGAATCGCCTACCACACGAGCCATAGTCCTCGCTGAGTTGTAATGCGATGGACGTGGTCTAGTGTCATGGCGATCCAAGCACCGCGTGGGCAGGAAGGTAGTTTGCTTGTCCTGTTCCATGAATACAGGTGCATATAGGGGGACGGTAGGGGGCATGCGTGATGCGCGAATCGCCTAGCACATGTGGCATTGGCTTTCGTTAAACAACGATGTAAGCGTTGCGATGAGACGATTGCTGATCCTTCAATGTCGTGGCAATCCAAGCACCACGCGGCCTTGAAGCCGTCCCCCAGTTGTTTCTGACGGGCCTGTGCGATGCGCGAATCGCCTAGAACACGACGCTATGGTCCTCGCTGAGTCGTAATGCGACGGAGGTGGTCTAGTGTTGTGGCGATCCAAGTGCCGCATGGGCAGGAAGGTAGTTTGGTTGCCCCGTTCCGTGAATAAAAGAGCATACAGGGGGACGGTGGGAGGCATGCGTGATGCGCGAATTGCCTAGCACATGTGGCATTGGCTTTTGTTAAGCAACGACGCGAGCCCTTTGATGAGACGATTCCTGATGCTTCAATGTTGTGGCAATCCAAGCAGCACGCGGCCTTGAAGCCGTCCTCCGGTTGGTTTCGACGGGCCTGTGCGATGCGCGAATCGCCTAGCACACGACGCCAAGGTCCTCGCTTAGTCGTAATGCGACGGACGTGGTCTAGTGTCGTTGCGATCCAAGCACCGTGTGGGCAGGAAGGTAGTTTGCTTGTCCCATTCCGTGAATACAGGTGCATATAGGTGGACAGTGGGAGGCATGCGTGATGCGCGAATCACCTAGCATATGTGGCATTGGCTTTCGTTAAGCAACAACGTGAGCGTTGCGTTGAGACGATTGCTGATGCTTCAATGTCGTGGCGATCCAAGCACCGTGCTGCCTCGAAGCCGTCCACCTGTGTGCTCCTATGGGCATGCGCGATGCGCGAATCGCCTAGTACACGACGCCATGGTCCTCGCTGAGTCGTAATGTGACAGACGTGGTCTAGTGTCATGGCGATCCAAGCACCGTATGGGTAGGAAGGTAGTTTTCTTGTCCCGTTCCGTGAATACGGGGGGATAGTAGGGGACATGCGTGATGCGCGAATCGCCTAGCACATGTGGCATTGGCTTTCATTAAGCAACGACGCGAGCGTTGCAATGAGACGATTGATGATGCTTCAATGTCGTGGTGATCCAAGCACCATGCGGCCTTGAAGCCGTCCCCGGGTTGGTTCCGACGAGCCTGTGCGATGTGCGAATCGCCTAGCACACGACACCATGGTCCTCGCTGAGTCGTAATACGATGGACGTGGTCTAGTGTCATGGCGATCCAAGCACCGCGTGGGCAGGAAGGTAGTTTGCTTGTCCTGTTCCGTGAATACAGGTGCATACAAGGGGATGGTGGAGGGCATGCGTGATGCGCCAATCGCCTAGCACATGTGGCATTGGCTTTCGTTAAACAACGACGTGAGCCTTACGATGAGACGATTGCTGATGCTTCAATGTCGTGGCAATCCAAGCACCATGCGGCCTTGAAATCGTCCCCCAGTTATTTCTGACGGGCCTGTGCGATGTGCGAATCACCTAGAACATGACGCCATGGTCCACGCTGAGTCGTAATCCGACGGACGTGGTCTAGTGTCGTGGTTATCCAAGCACCGCGTGGGCAGGAAGGTAGTTTGGTTGCCCCGTTCCGTGAATAAAGGTGCATATAGGGGACGGTGGGGGGCATACGTGATGCGCGAATCGCTTAGCACATGTGGCATTGGCTTTTGTTAAGCAACGACGCGAGCATTTCGATAAGACGATTGCTGATGCTTCAATGTCATGGCGATCCAAGCACAACGCGGCCTTGAAGCCGTCCCCGGTTGGTTTTGACGGGCCTATGCGATGTGCGAATTACCTAGCACACGACGCCATGGTCCTCGCTGAGTCGTAATGCGACAGACATGGTCTAGTGTCATGGTGATCCAAGCATCGCATGGGTAGGAAGGTAGTTTGCTTGTCCCATTTCGTGAATACAGGTAGACGGTGGGGGGCATGCGTGATGCGCAAATTGCCTAGCACATGTGGCATTGGCTTTCGTTAAGCAACGACGTGAGCGTTACGATGAGACGATTGCTGATGCTTCAATGTCGTGGCGATCCAAGCACCGTGCTGCCTCGAAGCCGTCCCCCTTTGTGTTTCTATAGGCCTGCACGATGGGCGAATCGCCAAGTACACGACGCCATGGTCCTCGCTGAGTCGTAATTCGACGGACGTGGTCTAGTGTCGTGGTGATCCAAGCACGTCGTGGGCAGAAAGGTAGTTTGCTTGTCCCGTTCTGTGCATACAAGTGCAAACAGGGGGACGGTGGGGGGCATGCATGATGCGCGAATCGTCTAGCACATGTGGCATTGGCTTTCGTTAAGCAACGACGTGAGCGTTGCGATGTGACGATTGCTGATGCTTCAATGTCGTGGTGATCCAAGCACCGTGATGCCTCAAACCCGTCTCCCTTTGTGTTCCTATGGGCCTGCGCGAATCGCCTAGTACACGACGCCATGGTCCTTGCTGAGTCGTAATGCGACGGACGTGGTCTAGTGTCGTGGCTTTCCAAGCACCGCGTGGGCAGGAAGGTAGTTTGCTTGT
>CM075783.1:47890041-47897541 GCA_037974665.1 Ehretia macrophylla
GGCGCGCATGCTGCACGATGGTATGCATATGTGGCCCGCATGCTGCACGATAGTGCGCGCATGGGGCGCCCATGTTGCACGAAGGTGCGCCCATGCCGTGCGCCCATGCCACATGGTGGTGGGCGCATCGGGCGCGCATGCCACACGATGGTGCTTACATGTGGCCCGCATGCCGCACGATCGTGCGCGCATGGGGTGTCCATGCCGCACGATTGTGTGCGCATGGGACGCCTATGCCGCATGAAGGTGCGTGCATGGTGCGCCCATGCCGCACGGTGGTGCGCGCATCGGGCGCGTTTGCCCCACGATGGTGCTTGCATGCAGCCCGCATGCCGCACGATAGTGCGGGAATAGGGCGCCCATGCCGCATGATGGTGCGCGCATGTGACCCGCCTGCCGCACGATGGTGAACGCATGGGGCAACTATGCTGCACGATGGTGCGCGCATTGGGCGCCCATGCCGCACGTTGGTGCGCGCATGTGGCCCGCATGCCGCATGAAAGTGCGTACATGGGGCGCCCATGCAGCACGATGATGCGCGCAAGTGGCGCGTGCGGGGCGCTCAAGGGGCGCTGTTGGGGAACTGTTGGGGCACGGTTGGGGCACTGTTGGGGCACGGCTGGGGGACGGTGGGGCTACACTTTGTGAGGCCCGACCCAGAATTGTATTACCAACCTTAGACTACGTGCCCTATCTTGGTTTTCGTGCATGCTTCATCATTCGTGCCTTGACCTAGATTGGTGTGCCCTAATCCCCTACTGACGTGCGATACCTAGATATACGTACCCTGATCTCGATGTAAGTACGTTACCTTATTTTGTGTGCCCTAACCTTGAACTACATACCTTAACCTAGATATAGAGTCGTGCCTTGATTTGCGTGCCTTGCATTGGTTTACGAGCATTCACCTAGGATTGCGTGTCTTAGTCATGAAATACGTGTCTACCTCGTAGTTCGTGTCTACCTCGTGATTTGTGCCTCGTATTGATTTCTTTGCTTATCTCGTAGTGCGTGCCCTAGACCTAGGAAAGCGTGCCCACACGCTAATCAATAAAGAATCCTACACAAAGCACTAGACTATAAAATAATTGCAAAAGCTTCTATTTTCTCTCATTTCTCTCACTCTCCTCACATTTCTCTCTCTCCCTCTCATTCTTCTCTCTCAATCTCGGTTTTGGCTGAGTTTTATCTTGCCTTTGCTCATCTTCATCAATCCATAGTGCATCAAGACAAACAACAAGCAAAGAAACTCGACCAAGCTAGCTAGGATGCAAGAATCACACATGTATGCTCTTTGAGTCACCATTTCGGCCTTGGTGAGTTTGCTAGCTTCCATTTCTTTTCTTCTTGTTCTAACCACATGCATCTACTAAGAACTTGGTCACTAAGCTAGGAAAAATAGAGAAAAATTGGGTGGTGTCTTGGCTAAGCAAGGAAGAAGAAGAAAATTGTGCTTCATCAAGTTTTGTGCATCTTCTTGTTGATTTGCCAAGGTGAGGGCTAAAACCTTTTGAAAATCCTTCAAAAATCCACATGCGTGCTCTTAAATGTATGTCTTTGCTTCTGTACATGAGTTATATGTGTGTTCATAAGCTCTTACAACCATGCATGGCAAGATTTTGGCTTGAAGTTGATGATAGATGAAATCGGGTTTGTTGACAACTCTCTGACTTATTGTTGCAAGGTGAGTTTGGCAAGGAAAATGATGTTGAAAATGCAAGAAAATTGGTAGGTGACTATTTCCCGTTTTGAACATTTTTTGCAGAAATAGGCCAAAGCTAATTTTGACTCTAAGGTCCTCAAAATGGCAAATCATTAAAATGTGTCCAAATCTGGAAGTCTGGAAAAATGAAGCAAGTTTTGGCAGATGCATTGACCTTGTAGAACGAACCCGTTTTGGCTTAGTAAATGATGTCCAAAATGCATTAAATTTGGTGTGCTGCTATATTTTTCAGTTCTGGACATTTTTTTCAAAAATGGACTAAGGCTAAATCTGACCCTAAGGACCTCAAAAACGACAAGTATTGAAATGTGTGCAAATATGGACAGTTTTGTGCAATTCCACTGTTTTGGCCATAACTATTGATCTCGAACTCCAAATGATGCAAGGCTAGTTTCTGATTTTAGTTCACTTCTTAAGATTTAATTTGACATCTTATTCACTAGAATTTGAGATTGTTTGCTTGTCTTAATGATTATGAGAAAATAGCCTATTGCAGTGAGAGTTTCATTTAGTTATATGCTTAGAAGATTTGTTGTAACTTCTCTTGTGATATTAATTGCTTGGTATTGTGGCATTGGGATGTTGTGTGGGCTGTTTTGACTACTTGGGGATGTTTGGATTAATTGATGCTTGGCTTGAGATTGATCTTGAGTTGACTTGGGGCTTAATTGCACGGGTAAGCACGAAATGGAAACCCTAGTGACTAGATAAGCATGCTAAGTGTTGATCCTTTGAATATTGAGTGTAATTTTATGTTTAGTAGGCTGCCCGTAGTTGCCTTATAGCCCTAAATGTGATTTTGATTCGTTGCATGTTGACAAATAGGCTTTTCTTGCATCCGAACCACTTAGATTGTTGTTGCATGTTGAATAACCTTATTATTTGATTATGTGGACGTTGAAATGAGTTATATGACCTGATTTACGTGCGTTACATGGCTGCCCATTTAATGTTCATATAACTCCATATGCTTTTCAAGTGAGATTACTTGTCTATTCGTGCCTCGCTTGGTTACTTGTCAATGTGCAATCTTATGACTGTCCGGAGGCAACCTACTTTGTTGTCCTCCTAATGTGATATATTAAATGTCATAAATGTGCATTGCATACAAGGTTGCAACCTTTCATTCTGGCATGGTAGCGTTCACGCACACCGGGCGGCATCGGGCTTGCCGGTGCAACCGTGAGTACCATGGTCCCATTCCCTCTCTCGCTTGGGGGCTAGACTTTCTCGGAGAGTTGGGTCATAGGATTTCAGGGTACATCCGAAGTACACCCACTTGGCGTGTTAAGGGGATGATTTGAAGTCGGCCGCAACAACTGAGAGCAAAAGCTCACCGTATCATTTTTCTATATGTATAAGTATTCTCGCTTGGTTTCTAGAGAACCTCGGGGAGGAAAGACTGGTAATTCTACTCCTTTACTTTATATTATCGTTATGTACTTAATTGTGTTGTATTCATGCTTGCAAAAGGATTTTCATAAGTTGAACCGAAAAATGAGTTTCAAAACCTATTTCTCGTTCCCCCTCGCTGAGTTCATAAGGACTCACCCTCTTTTATCATCTCAGGTGAAGAAGATCAAGAACAGGTACCTAAGGACGATGTGCCTAACGATGATTCCTTGGAGTGATTGCCTGTCCTATGTGATTTGCGTGATTATGGCTATTTGTGAACTATGCTACTTGAAGACTATTTCTTTTATGTTGCTCAATGTTTGTAATGTAAAAGACCCCCGTTGTAATTTGGGGTCTAATTTTGGTTTGTACTGATATTAACTAGACAGACACTAGACACTACTATGATCGTTTTGCTATTATTACTGCTAGTATCTATAATAGGATTATGAAGTATTAGGTAAAGGCTAAGTAAAATGAACCAACCAAATCTTAAGCAGGTACACATTATTAAGCTAAGATCAACAGGTACTTTTGTAATGAGGATTAACAAACGAACGAGACATAGTATCATTGTAGGTTATTAATCAAACGAGACATCAAGATAACCAGTAGGCATTTCAATTGATGATAAATAGTAATCTTAGTTGGAAATGAATTTGAGATGGTAAATTTTGAGGCGTTTAGATAATTAGGTCAAACCAAAGAGCCCAGTTATAGCCATTATGCAGCCGGTTTTCCAAAAAATTTTGGAGTTTAGGCCAAAACGTTAAGTGTTAAATCTTCATGAATGGTTAAGTATGAGACGTGACTTGAATGTTTAGATCACACCCTAGTCTAACCTTTATAGGCCGGGTTGGGGCGTGACATACTTGGAGGACGATGGGGGATGTTGGGGGACGGCTTTGGCACTAGTAGGGGATGTTGGGCACGATGGGCAATGTTATGCATTTGGGGGAATTGGGCATGCGAAATGTATTATGACACGAATGTAGACATTGATATTCTTGTACAAGCTGTATCCGAATCTACAAAGTAGTCTTAACCTTTGCCTTGTCCGACAAACAGTTCGTCACATTTGTGAAGCGAAATAGATTAATCGGTTTTCCCAATCCATCCAAAACAAATTGTAACGCCAAATATCATATAAACTAATTAATTTTTGAATTAATATAAATTTTCCTTAATTTTCTAGTATTTTTTGTGATTTTTCCATATTATTCGTAATTTTTAAATATTGAAAATTAATTTTTTGAAAAAAAATATTTTTGCATATCATTTAACAAATTAATGTATGAATTAATATAATTTTTTCTGAATTTTCTACTATTTTTTTGATTTTTCACTATTTTTCACGATTATTAAATATTAAAAAATATTTTTTCTAAAATTTTTTTTTGAAGCATTTGGATATCATATGATATCAATAAGGAGCAAATTGGGTACGAATAACATGCCATATGGGGCCTTCTATAGTGTAAAACACCCATTATGAATCTCTGGCAAAATGTACGCTACGGTTGTCACTTGGGTTTTTGCATCTAAATGTATTATAGGGGGGTATGTGGTGTCAAGCTTCCTGGTCGAGGGCCATGTGGAGGGACATTGTGGGCATTTCGTGGCACAATGTGGGCTATATCGTGGGCTATATTGTGGGTGGGAATGCCTACCGAGTGAATCACGCCGAGGTATTGCATTGCATACCCGTGCGTTGGGGCCGTGCCACCCACCGCCCCGTGTCTCCCGGCATGTCCCTCGGCGCGGCACCAGGATGGCTAATGAGGAACGTGGTGGCTTCCCTAGCCCCTCATTATCCATCTTGGTGCCGCAACACCGTCGACGTCATTAGGATAGCTAATGAGGGGGCGAGTGGTTGCCCAAGCACAAAACTAGCCATCCCCGTGCCGCCGGCTAGGTACACGTTAGGGGACATTCCCGTCCCCCGATGTGTCATTGGGCCTGCGTGATGCGCGAATCGCCTAGCACACAAAGCTATGGACGTTGCCGGGTAGATGCGCGCAGCCATGGTCTAGTGTTGTGGCGATCCAAGCACCGCGTGGGCTTGGGTGGCTCTTGGGGGACGGTGGGGGCAACCGTGTTGCGCGAATCGCCTAGCACACGTGGCATTAGTTTTCGTTAAGCAACGACGCGAGCATTGCAAGGAGACGATTGCTAATGCTTCAATGTCGTGGCGATCCAAGCACCATGCGGCCTTGAAGCTGTACCCCGGTGGGTTCTGAAGTGCCTGTGAGATACGCGAATCACCTAGCACACGACGCCATGGTCCTCCCTGCGTCGTAATGCGACGGATGTGGTTTAGTGTCGTGGGGATCCAAGCACCGCGTGGGCAGGAATGTAGTTTGCTAGTCCCATTCCGTGCATACAGGTGCATATAGGTAGACGGTGCGGGGCATGCGTGATGCGCGAATCGCCTAGCACATGTGGCATTGGATTTCGTTAAGCAAGGACGCTAGCGTTGCGATGAGACCATTGCTGATGCTTCAATGTCGTGTCGATCCAAGCACCGTGCTGCCTCGAAGCCGTCCCCCTGTGTGTTCCTATGGGCCTGCACGATGCGCGAATCGTCTAGTACACGACACCATGGTCCTCGCTGAGTCGTAATGCGACGGACGTGGTCTATTGTCGTGGCGATCCAAGCACCGCGTAGGCAAAAAGGTAATTTGCTTGTCCCGTTCCGTGCATACAGGTGCATACAGGGGGACGGTGGGGGCATGCGTGATGCGCGAATCACCTAGCACATGTGGCATTGGCTTTCATTAAGCAACGACGCAAGCGTTGCGATGAGACGATTGCTGATGCTTCAATGTTGTGGCGATCCAAGCACCGTGCTGCCTCGAAGCCGTCCCCCTGTGTGTTCCTATGGGCCTGCACGATGCGCGAATTGCATAGTACAGGACGCCATGGTCCTCGCTGAGTTGTAATGCGACGGACGTGGTCTAGTGTCGTGGCGATCCAAGTACCGCGTGGGCAGGAAGATAGTTTGCTTGTCCCGTTCCGTGCATACAGGTGCATACAAGGGGATGGTTGAGGGCATGCATGATGCGCGAATCGCCTAGCACATGTGGCATTGGCTTTTGTTAAGCAAGAACGCGAGCGTTCCGATAAGATGATTGATGATGCTTCAATGTCGTGGCGATACAAGCACCGTGCTGCCTCGAAGCCGTCCCCCGGTGTGTTCCCACTAGCCTGCGCGATGCGCGAATCACCTAGCACACGATGCCATGGTCCTCACTAAGTCTTAATGCAACGGACGTGGTCTAGTATCGTGGCAATCCAAGCACCGCGTGGACAGGAAGGTAGTCTGGTTGTCCCGTTCCGTGAATAAAGGTGCATACAGGTGGATGGTGGAGGGCATGCGTGATGCGCGAATCGCCTAGCACATGTGGCATTGGCTTTTGTTAAGCAACAACGCGAGCGTTCCGATGAGACGATTGATGATGCTTCAATGTTGTGGCGATCCAAGCACCATGTTGCAACGAAGCCGTCCCCCGTTGTGTTCCTACTGGCTTGCGCGATGCATGAATCGCCTAGCACACGACGCCATGGTTTTCGTTGAGTCGTAATGCGACGGACGTGGTCTAGTGTCGTGACGATCCAAGCACTGCATGGGCAGGAAGGTAGTTTGGTTGTCCGATTCCGTGAATACAGGTGCATACAGGTAGATGGTGCGGGGCATAAGTGATGCGCGAATCTCCTAGCACATGTGTCATTGGCTTTCGTTAAGCAACGACGCGAGCATTGCGATGAGAGGATTGCTGATGTTTCAATGTCGTGGCGATCCAAGCACCGTGCTGCCTCGAAGTCGTCCCCCTGTGTGTTCCTATGGGCCTGCGCGATACACGAATCGCCTAGTACATGACGCCATGGTCCTCGCTAAGTCGTAATGCGACGGACGTGGTCTAGTATCGTGGCGATCAAAGCACTACGTGGGCAGGAAGGTAGTTTACTTGTCCTGTTTCGTGCATACAGGTGCATACAGGGGGACGGTAGGGGGCATGCGTGATGCGCGAATCGCCTAGCACATGTGGCATTGGCTTTCGTTAAGCAACGACGCGAGCGTTGCTATGAGACGATTGTTGATGCTTCAATTTTGTGCCTATCCAAGCACCGTGCTGCCTCGAAGCCATCCCTCTATGTGTTCCTATAGGCCTGCGCGATGCGCGAATCACCTAGTACATGACGCCATGGTCCTCGCTGAGTCGTAATACGACGGACGTGGTCTAGTGTTATGGCAATCCAAGCACCGTGTGGGCAGGAAGGTAGTTTGCTTGTCCAGTTTCGTGCATACAGGTGCTTATAGGGGGATAGTGGGGGGCATACGTGATGCGTGAATCGCCTATCACATGTGGCATTGGCTTTCG
>CM075783.1:47905041-47925041 GCA_037974665.1 Ehretia macrophylla
GCAAGCACATAGAGTCTTCATTTCGGCCCTAGGTGAGTTTTTAAGCTTCCACATCTTTTCTTCTTGTTCTAACCACATGCATGTACTAAGAGCTTGGTCACTAAGCTAGGAAAAATAGAGAAAATCTAGTTGGAATCTCGGCTAGGCAAAGGAGAAGAAAAAAATTGTGCTTCAACAAGTTTTGTGCATCTTCTTGGTTGATTGCTAAGGTGAGGACTAAAACCTTTTGAAAATTCTTCAAAAATCCACATGCATGCTCATAAATGTATGTCTTTGCTTCTGTTCTTGAGTATGTTCGTTCATAAGCTTTTACAACCATGCATGACAAGATTTTGGCTTGAAGATGATGATAGGTGAAATCGGATTATGTGACAGCTCTCTGACCTGTTGTTTCTAGGAGCGTTTAGCTAGGAAAATGATGTTACAAATTCATGAAAATTGGTAGGTGACTATTTTTGCCAGTTTTGAACATTTTTTACAGAAATATGCCAAAGCTACTTTCGACTCTAAGGTCCTCAAAATGGCAAATCATTAAAATGTGTCCAAATCTGGAAATCTGGAAAAAATGAAGCAGGTTTTTAGCAGACGCACTGACCTTGTAGAACGAACCAGATTTGACTTAGTAAATGATGTCCAAAATGCATGAAATTTAGTGTGCTGCTATATATTTCAGTTCTGGGCATTTTTGTCAGAAATGGACTAAGGCTAAATCTGATCCTAAGGACCTCAAAAACGTCAATTATTCAAATGTGTGCAAATCTGGACAGTTTTGTGCTATCCCACTGTTCCGGCTATAACTAATGATCCCGAACTCCAAATGATGCAAGGTTTGTTTTTTATTTTAGTTCACTTATTAAGCTTTAATTTGACATCTTATTCACTAGAATTGGAGATTGTTTGCTTATCTTAATGATTGTGATAAAACAGCCTATTGCAGTAAGGGTTTCACTTAGTGTTATGCTTAGAAAAATTGTTGTAACTTCTCTTGTTGAAATAAATGCTTGAGATTGTAGCTTTGGGATGTTGTGTGGACTGTTTTGAATGTTTGAGGATGTTGAATTAAATGATGCATGGCTTGAGATTGATTTTGAATTGGTTTGGGGCTTAAATTGCACGGATATGCACGAAATGGAAACCCTAATGACTAGGTAGTCTTGCTAAGTGTTGATCATTTGGATATTGTGTGGAATTATATACTTAGTAGGCTGCCTGTAGATGCCCTTATAGTCCTAAATATGATTTTGATCATTGCACGTTGACAAATAGGCTTTTTTTTGCATCCGAGCCCACGTAGATGTTGTTGCATGTTATATAATCTTATTATTTGATTACGTGGACTTTGAATTGAGTCATATGACTTGACTTATGTGCGTTACATGGCTGTCCGTTTAATGTTCATATAACTCCATATGCTTTTCAAGTGAAACTACTTGTCTATTCGTGCCTCGCTTGTTTGCTTGTCAATGTGCAATCTTATGACTGTCCGGAGGCAACCTACTTTGTTGTCCTCCTAATGTGATATATTAAATGTCATAAATGTGAATTGCATACAAGGTTGCAACCTTTCATTTCGGCATGGTAGCGATCACGCACACCGGGCAGCATTGTGAGGCCCGATCCCAAATAACTTGTGTTAACTTGATTTGTGTGCCATAGACCAAGAATGATATGACTGACCTTGGATTACGTGCCTTGTCTCGATTTTCATGCATGCCTCATCATACATGCCTTGACCTAGAATTATGTGCCCTAATCCTCGACTTACGTGCCATGACTTCGATTTAAGTGCGATACCTCGATTTGTGTGCAATACCTCATTTCGTGTGCCCTAATCTAGATTTTCGTGCCTTGACCTAGGTTTAAGAATTGTGTTCGTTTTGTGTGCCATGCATTGAATGACGTGCATTCATTTAGGGTTGCGTGCATTTACTTGAAAAATATGCATTCGTCTCGTTATTCGTGTCCTACCTTGTAGTGCGTGCCCTAGACCTAGGAAAGCGTGCCCACACGCTAATCAATAAAGAATCCTACACAAAGCACTAGACTATAAAATAATCCTACAAACACTACTAACTATTATTATAATCCTAATTCAAATCTCTACAAAATCCACTAACACCTAAATATTATATTTTAAACACACTACAAGACAAAATCTCACAAACCTCTAAACATATCCTATATTCTATTCTACCTAAAATCCCTAAATACCCAACATTCTCTTACACACATGCTAAAACAATTCAAAAGATGCTCAAAAGATGACACAAAATCTGATTTTTGCATGCCCAAGGCCAACATTTGCATCAACAATTGCAAAAGCTTCTATTTTCTCTCATTTCTCTCACTCTCCTCACATTTCTCTCTCTCCCTCTCATTCTTCTCTCTCAATCTCGGTTTTGACTGAGTTTTATCTTGCCTTTGCTCATCTTCATCAATCCATGGTGCATCAAGACAAACAACAACCAAAGAAACTCAACCAAGCTAGCTAGGATGCAAGAATCACACATGCATGCTCTTTGAGTCACCATTTTCGGCCTTGGTGAGTTTACTAGGTTCCATTTCTTTTCTTCTTGTTCTAACCACATGCATGTACTAAGAGCTTGGCCACTAAGCTAGGAAAAATAGAGAGAAATCGGGTGGTGTCTTGGCTAAGCAAGGAAGAAGAAGAAAATTGTGCTTCATCAAGTTTTGTGCTTCTTCTTGTTGATATGCTAAGGTGAGGGCTAAAACCTTTTGAAAATCCTTCAAAAATCCACATGCATGCTCTTAAATGTATGTCTTTGCTTCTGTACTTGAGTTATATGTTCATTCATAAGCTTCTTCAACCATGCATGGCAATATTTTGGCTTGAAAGTGATGATAGGTGAAGTTGGATTATGTGACAGCTCTCTGACCTGTTGTTTCTAGGTGAGTTCGGCTAGGCAAACTATGTTGAAAATGCATGAAAATTGGTAGGTGACTAGTTTGGCCAGTTTTTAACATTTTTCGCATAAATAGGCCAAAGATAATTTTGAATCTAAGGTCCTCAAACTGGTAAATCTTTGAAATGTGTTCAAATCTGGAAATCTGGAAAAATGAAGCAGGCTTTGGCAGATGCACTGACCTTGTAGAACGAACCAGATTTTATTAGTAAATAATGTCCAAAATGCATGAAATTTGGTTTTCTGCTAGATTTTTCAGTTCTGGACATTTTTGTCAGATATGGACTAAGGCTAAAACTGACACTAAGGACCTAAAAAACGTCAATTATTCAAATGTGTGCAAATCTGGACAGCTTTGTGCTATCTCACTGTTTCGGCTATAACTAATGATCCCGAACTCCAAATGATGCAAGGTTTGTTTCTGATTTTAGTACACTTCTTAAGATTTAATTTGAAATCTTATTCACTGGAATTGGAGATTTTTTTCTTATCTTAATGATTGTGGGAAAACAGCCTATTGCAGTGAGGGTTCACTTGGTTATATGCTTAGAAAATTTGTTGTAACTTCTCTTGTGGTATTAAATGCTTGGGTTTGTGGTGTTGGGATGTTGTGTGGACTGTTTTGAGTACTTGAGAATGTTTGAATTAAATGATGCATGACTTGAGATCGATTTTGAGTTGGCTTAGGGTTTAATCACACGGGTAAGCACGAAATGGAAACCCCAATGACTAGGTAGGCTTGCTAAGTGTTGATCATTTGGATATTTTGTGGAATTATATGCTTAGTAGGCTGCCCGTAGATTCCCATATAGCCCTAAATGTGATTTTGATCATTGCATGTTGACAAATAGGCCTTTCTTGCATCCGAGCCCACGTAGATGTTGTTGCATATTGAATTATCTTAATATTTGATTACGTGGACTTTGAAATGAGTTATATGACTTGATTTACATGTGTTACATGGCTGTACTTAATATTTGATTACGTGGACTTTACTTTTGTATTATTATTCTGTACTTAATTGTGTTATATTCATGCTTGCAAAAGGATTTTCATAAGTTGAACAAGAAAATGAGTTTCAAAACCTATTTCTTGTTCCCCCTCGCTAAGTTCATAAGGACTCACCCTCTTTTATCGTCTTAGGTGAAGAAGATCAAGAACAGGTACCCGAGGACGATGTGCCTAACGATGATTCCTTGGAGTGATTTCCTATCTTGTGTGCTTTGCGTGATTATGGCTACTTGTGGACTCTATGCTACTTGAAGACTATTTCCTTTATGTTGCTTGTTATTTGTAATGTAAAAGACCACCTTTGTAATTTGGGGTCTAATTTTGGTTTGTACTGATATTTCTAGATAGACACTAGATACTGCTATGGTCGTTTTGCTATTACTGCTAGTATCTATAATAGGCTTATGAGGTATTAGGTAAGGGCTAAGTAAAATGAACCAACTAAATTTTAAGCAGGTACACGTTATTAAGCTAAGATCAACATGTACTTTTGTAACGAGTATTAACAAACGAACGAGACATAGTATCATGTTAGGTTATTAATCAACAAGACATCAGGACAACCAGCAAGCATTTCAATTAATGATAAATAGTAATCTTAGTTGGAAATGAATTTTAGGTGGTAAATTTTGAGGCGTTTAGAAAATTAGGTCAAACCAAAGAGCCCAATTACAGCCGTTATGCTACCGGTTTTTCAGAAAATTTGGAGTTTAGGCCGAAACATTAAGTGTTAAATCTTCATGAACAATTAAGTACGAGACGTGACTTGAATGATTAGATCACACCCTAGTCTAACCCTTATAGGCCGGGTTGGGGCATGACACCTTAGAATAAGAATGGTATCTGAGCTTAGTTTAGTAACTAGGCATTAGTCGGGTTCAACTCTCGGACCATGGGTAGAAGCCCTAAGATAATTATGATATCTTGTTTATATGTGTTAATGTGTGCTAATGTGCTTTAATTGTTTTGAACATCGAATATTATGTGCCTTTGCGGACCATATGTATTCTATATCATGCCTACCGACACGTCCTCAATAATGCATGCATGCTTTTATACTCCTTCCTTGATACATGTGCGTGTTATATAACCGTGAATGACTGTTTATACACATAGATAGTTAGGATTAGGACATTTAGGGAAGTGAATTTGTGCAGGACGAACGAAAAGGCTCGGTTAGAGATTTCTCGCATCTTCACAGGTACTCGATGGATCTTATGTATTATTGGATACGCATATATAAAATGTGTAGCACATGTATAAATGTTGAGGTAAAGTTATCCCCTTATCTTTGGAATACTCATACCTATGATTAAGTTATCAATTTTATGGCTATGAAGTTTTGATTCTGTTAAACCGTTCTTCTCATTGTGGTTCAAGAATAAATGTTAAGGACGTACAACTTTCCTTAGATATAAGAATATACTATTGGACATGTGGAGTAGTATATATATGTTCATATGCTTATAATGGAAGTTTGACTTAGGAGTTGCTATTGAATCAAATTATTATATCTTAAAATGGTATAATAGACTATTTATATGATTGAATCCTTACTTGATTGGAATTAAGCATCGTTGAACCTAATAAGGTGTATACTAGCGAGTTTCAAGTTCACTCAATGGTAAGATCATGACCTAGGAATTAAGAGATGAATTCGTGGAAATTGACAATAGGGGTTAGATTACTAAGGCATGAATAGTGTGTTTAAGTAACTTAAGAATGGATAACCCCAAGACATGTAGGCAACTCTGGAGACTAAGTTTAACAAGGTTGATGAATCTTTAGTAGAACAAGATATGGGGATGTTGGAATCAAGGAATTCACGTAACTAGAACTCGTGTTCGGAAAACTGCACCTAAAATGTTAGATCGGATAGAAGTGTAAGGAATTGAATTATGCATTAGATGACTAACGTTGCTAAATGTCCTAAGTTGGATATTGGTGATATTTAGAATCATGGTATTAATTTGGTGCCTCTCGGATTTAGTTGTGATTATGCAAAGTAAGTCATTCTATACACTCGTTATTTGGATACACTAAAGGATATTAGGAAGCATATATCCCTAAGTATTACTGATGGACCTAATATATAAACCATGGAAATGAGATTAAAGCATTCGGTTACAAAGTGGGGTCGTTAGGATATGATTAGTAATCCTAAATAGCTAATAGTGAGTATGCATGATGATTCATGGTGAACCCTAGGACCTAAGGTCGATGAGTCTTGATGCTCTTAGCTAGTTGAACATGTAAATGAGAAGAATAAGATTTCATAGAGTTAAGATAGAGATGAATTAGAGTCATAATGACCCAAGAGACTATTGTTAGACCACCGTATCTATGTGCACTGTTTCACATCTAGAAACTAGCGATTGGTAGACTTCGAATTATGGTCATTGAATAGAGGGGTGAATCTTGTAGTGATAGTTAAATGAGTGATTGATTACTTTTGAAGTTCTATTAGGTTATGTTGAAGGATGCCTTGTGGTCATAATTCTTATGTTGATACAACCTTGAAGTTATCTCGTGTAAGTATTTTATGAGCTCGGTCATTTCGATACCCATTTATAGTCCTAGGATTGTTGTTGTACGGTCGGTAACCTAGTAGAGCATTGATATCACTTACATGGTGATGAACCCAGCTTAGTAACATTAATGTCGAAGATATATTGGCGGGCATTAAGTGTTCGAAGGAATGACTAGTTCGCTAAGTGAGTAGGACAATTGTCTCCTTAAGTATGACATAACATTGGGTTGAGGTGAGTGAAATTTATTTGAGATTGAAACTATTTTCCTTAGGAGCCTTGGTTAAGATTAAAGAAATTCTGAAGCCTCGTGACTTGAAGATAGGGATTTGAATAAGGAAATAAATTGTGGATTACGAGTTGATGAATTTACTTGTAAGAGTTGACCTAGTGCGACATGATCAGTTTACCCATGCAATTTCAATGGCATTTGTTGATGTTACTTAATAAACCTTAGAATTCGAGTTTAATGAATCTCAACAGTCTTTCTCCTTGATTACGAGCGTGGAGGTTAACGAAGCTGGGAAAGGATGTTAGTGAATAGGAACCTGTAACCGGGAGACTAGTCATTAGAAGATTTACTAATCCAATGTACCTTCAAGATAAGAACTATGATACTACCGATAGATGACAACTTGAGATGGATTAGTTTGTTTGGTGAGTTCAACCTGAAAATAGGGTCGTATCGTGGAAATAATCCATAACATGTGTATGTCCTACATGTTAACAATTTTGAAGCTAGTAGATAAGATATGTAAATCGGATATAGACCTATCATCTTGAAATTAGCGTATGTCACCCTAGGATCATGGAATTATTGTGATATTCCTTTTCAGGTATGAATGCGAGATTGATACAACATGAGTCACGATTTCGGAGTTATAGTTCTATTGTTAGAATACTGATGCAACTTTGATGACTATGTTTGAAGACTCTAACCTTAGTTAATGAACTTGACCTTAAGATCAAATGGAGAATAGAGTCGTTCAAAGGAAAGAACTGTAAATGTAGATGTCACACCGAACTAAATGATTGGAAAAACGTAGGAAGTGGATTGGTTGTGGTAAGAGATCACCAAACATGGGACGAACCGGAGTAGGAAGAATAACAATGGTCGGAATCCGTCTAAATGACCTCAATAGGCAAGAATGAATTTCGGGATGAAATTCTTTTAAGGAGGGGAGGATGTGAGGCCCGACCCCGAATAACGTGTGTTACCTTGATTTGTGTGCCATAGACCAAGAATGATATGACTGACCTTGGATTACGTGCCCTGTCTAAGTTTTTATGCATGCCTCGTCATACGTGCCTTGACCTAGAATTATGTGCCCTAATCCTCGACTTACGTGCCCTGACTTCGATTTAAGTGCGATATCTCGTTTCGTGTGCCCTAATCTAGATTTGCGTGCCTTGACCTAGGTTTAAGAATTTTGTTCGTTTTGTGTGCCATGCATTGAATTACGTGCATTCATTTAGGGTTGCGTGCATTTACTTAGAAAATGTGCGTTCATCTCGTAGTTCATGTCCTACCTCGTAGTGCGTGCCCTAGACCTAGGAAAGCATGCCCACACGCTAATCAATAAAGAATCCTACACAAAGCACTAGACTATAAAATAATCCTACAAACACTACTAACTATTATTATAATCCTAATTCAAATCTCTACAAAATCCACTAACACCTAAATATTATATTTTAAACACACTACAAGACAAAATCTCACAAACCTCTAAACATATCCTATATTCTATTCTACCTAAAATCCCTAAATACCCAACATTCTCTTACACACATGCTAAAACAATTCAAAAGATGCTCAAAAGATGACACAAAATCTTATTTTTGCATGCCCAAGGCCAACATTTGCATCAACAATTGCAAAAGCTTCTATTTTCTCTCATTTCTCTCACTCTCCTCACATTTCTCTCTCTCTCTCTCTCTCTCTCTCTCTCATTCTTCTCTCTCAATCTCGGTTTTGGCTGAGTTTTATCTTTCCTTTGCTCATCTTCATCAATCCATGGTGCATCAAGACAAACAACAAGCAAAGAAACTCAACCAAGATAGCTAGGATGCAAGAATCACACATGCATGCTCTTTGAGTCACCATTTTCGGCCTTGGTGAGTTTACTAGGTTCCATTTCTTCTCTTCTTGTTCTAACCACATGCATGTACTAAGAGCTTGGCCACTAAGCTAGGAAAAATAGAGAGAAATCGGGTGGTGTCTTCGCTAAGCAAGGAAGAAGAAGAAAATTGTGCTTCTTCAAGTTTTGTGCATCTTCTTGTTGATTTGCTAAGGCGAGGGCTAAAACCTTTTGAAAATCCTTCAAAAATCCACATGCATGCTCTTAAATGTATGTCTTTGCTTCTGTACTTGAGTTATATGTTCGTTCATAAGCTTCTTCAACCATGCATGGCAAGATTTTGGCTTGAAAGTGATGATAGGTGAAGTCGGATTATGTGACAGCTCTCTGACCTGTTGTTTAGAGGTGAGTTTGGCTAGGAAAACAATATTGAAAATGCATGAAAATTGGTAGGTGACTCTTTTGGACAGTTTTGAACATTTTTGGAAGAAATAGACCAAAGCTAATTTTGACTCTAAAGTCCTCAAAATGGCAAAGCTTTGAAATGTGTTCAAATCTGGAAATCTGGAAAAATGAAGCAGGTTTTGGCAGATGCACTGACCTTGTAGAACGAACCAAATTTGACTTAGTAAATGATGTCCAAAATGCATGAAATTTGGTTTGATGCTATATTTTTCAGTTCTGGACATTTTTGTAGGAAATGGACTAAGGCTAAATCTGACCCTAAGGACCTCAAAAATGTCAATTATTGAAATGTGTGCAAATCTGGACAGTTTTGTGCTATCTCACTGTTTCGGCTATAACTAATGATCCCGAACTCCAAATGATGCAAGATTTGTTTCTAATTTTAGTTCACTTCCTAAGCTTTAATTTGACATCTTATTCACTGGAATTGGATATTTTTTGCTTATCTTAATGATTGTGGGAAAACAGCCTATTGCAGTGAGGGTTCACTTGGTTATATGCTTAGAAAATTTGTTGTAACTTCTCTTGTGGTATTAAATGCTTGGGTTTGTGGTGTTGGGATGTTGTGTGGACTGTTTTGAGTACTTGAGAATGTTTGAATTAAATGATGCATGACTTGAGATCGATTTTGAGTTGGCTTAGGGTTTAATCACACGGGTAAGCACGAAATGGAAACCCCAATGACTAGGTAGGCTTGCTAAGTGTTGATCATTTGGATATTGTGTCGATTATATGCTTAGTAGGCTGCCCGTAGATGCCCTTATAGCCCTAAATGTGATTTTGATCATTGCATGTTGACAAATAGGCCTTTCTTACATCCGAGCCCACGTAGATGTTGGTGCATGTTGAATTATCTTAGTATTTGATTACGTGGACTTTGAAATGAGTTATATGACTTGATTTACATGTGTTACATGGCTGCCCATTTAATGTTCATATAACTCCATATGTTTTTCAAGTGAAATTACTTGTCTATTCGTGCCTCGCTTGTTTCCTTGTCAATGTGCAATCTTATGACTGTCCGGAGGCAACCTACTTTGTTGTCCTCCTAATGTGATATATTAAATGTCATAAATGTGCATTGCATACAAGGTTGCAACCTTTCATTTTGGCATGGTAGCGATCACGCACACAGGGCGGCATCGGGCTTGCCGGAGCACCCGTGACTACCATGGTCCCATTCCCTCTCTCGCTTGGGGGCTAGACTTCGTCGGAGAGTTGGGTCATAGGATTTCGGGTTACATCCGGAGTACACCTACCTGGCGTGTTAAGAGGATGATTTGAAGTCGGCCACAACAACTGATTCTGGAAATGAACTGAGAGCAAAAGCTCACCGTATCCTTTTTACTATGTGTATAAGTACTCTCGCTTGGTACCTAGAGAACCTCGGGGTGGAAAGATGGGTAATTGTGTTCCTTTACTTTTGTATTATTATTCTGTACTTAATTGTGTTATATTCATGCTTGCAAAAGGATTTTCATAAGTTGAACTGGAAAATGAGTTTCAAAACCAATGTCTCGTTCCCCCTCGCTGAGTTCATAAGGACTCACTCTCTTTTATCATATCAGGTGAAGAAGATCAAGAACATGTACCCGAGGACGATTTGCCTAACGATGATTCCTTGGTGTGATTGCCTGTCTTGTGTGCTTTGCGTGATTATGGCTACTTGTGGACTCTATGCTACTTGAAGACTATTTCATTTATGTTGCTTGTTATTTGTAATGTAAAAGACCCCCGTTGTAATTTGGGGTCTAATTTTGGTTTGTACTGATATTTCTAGACAGACACTAGATACTGCTATGGTCGTTTTGCTATTACTGCTAGTATCTATAATAGGTTTATGAGGTATTAGGTAAGGGCTAAGTAAAATGAACCAATTAAATCTTAAGCAGGTACACGTTATTAAGCTAAGATCAATAGGTACTTTTGTAACGAGGATTAACAAACGAACGAGTATCATGTTAGGTTATTAATCAACGAGACATCAGGACAACCAGCAGGCATTTCAATTGATGATAAATAGTAATCTTAGTTGGAAATGAATTTGAGATGGTAAATTTTGAGGCGTTTAGAGAATTAGGTCAAACCAAATAGCCCAATTACAGCCGTTATGCTGCCGATTTTTCGAAAAATTTTGGAGTTTAGGCCGAAACGTTAAGTGTTAAATCTTCATGAACGGTTAAGTACGAGACGTGACTTGAATGATTAGATCACACCCTAGTCTAACCTTTATAGGCCGGGTTGGGGCGTGACAGGCATCGGGTTTGCCGGTGCACCCGTGACTACTATGGTCCCATTCCCTATCTCGCTTAGGGGCTAGACTTCCTCGAAGAGTTGGGTCGTAAGATTTCAGGGTACATCCGGAGTACACCCACTTGGCGAGTTATGGGGATGATTTGAAGTCGGCCTCAACAACTGATTCTGGAAATGAACTGAGAGCAAAAGCTCACCGTATCCTTTTTACTATGTGTATAAGTACTCTCGCTTGGTTCCTAGAGAACCTCGGGGAGGAAAGACAGGTAATTGTGTTTCTTTACTTTTGTATTATTATTCTGTACTTAATTGTGTTATATTCATGCTTGCAAAAAGGATTTTCATAAGTTGAACCGGAAAATGAGTTTCAAAACCTATTTCTCATTCCCCCTCGCTGAGTTCATAAGGACTCACCCTCTTTTATCATCTCAGGTGAAGAAGATCAAGAATAGGTACCCGAGGAAGATGTGCCTAACGATGATTCCTTGGAGTGATTGCCTGTCTTGTGTGCTTTACGTGATTATGGCTACTTGTGGACTCTATGCTACTTGAAGACTATTTCCTTTATGTTGCTTGTTATTTCTAATGTAAAAGACCTCCGTTGTAATTTGGGGTCTCATTTTGGTTTGTACTGATATTTCTAGACAGACACTAGATACTGCTATGGTCGTTTTGCTTTTATTATCGCTAGTAGCTATAATAGGATTATGAAGTATTAGGTAAGGGCGAAGTAAGATGAACCATCCAAACCTTAAATAGGTACTCACTATTAAGCTAAGATCAACAGGTACTTTTGTAACGAGGATAAACAAACAAACGAGACATAGCATTATGTTAGGTTATAAATCAAACGAGACGTCGAAATAACCAAATAGGCAATTCAATTGATGTTAAATGGTAATCGTAGTTGGAAACGAAATTGAGATTGGAAAATTTTGAGGCGTTTAGAGAATTAGGCCAAACCAAAGAGCCCAATTACAGCCGTTATGCTACCGGTTTTCTAAAAATTTTTGGAGTTTAGGCCAAAACGTTAAGTGTTAAATCTTCATGAACCGTTAAGTACGAGACGTGACTTGAATGTTTAGATCACACCCTACTCTACCCTTTATAGGCCGGGTTGGGGCGTGACACGACGGGGTATTATAAGTGGCAGAGTGGCCTTGCTGCCACGATCCACTGAGATTCAGCCCTTTGTCGCTCTAATTCGTCCCTCCCCCCTCCGCGCCAATCTCCGCCCCATCCGCAATCCAATCCCGTCCCATCCCGTCAACCAATACTATTTTCCCCAAATGGGCCAAGAGGTTCGATGCCCTATGCTGCTCCCTAAGTGTGTCTCCAAGTGCCTAAGTAAGTCATAAGTTATAACCCAAGGGTCGACGCAAGAATGCCCAAGTGTTGCCAAGTGGTCTGTGCCCAAGTCCGAATAACATTAGCCGAAGTTAGTTTGACACGCTCGCTGCCTATTATAGTGCCGCCGCAAGTGTCTTGGGGTTTCAAGGCAACGATGATGCCCAATTATGCCCAAGTGCTATGTGCTATGCCCAAGGATGCTATGCCCAAGTATGCCCACCAAAGTGCTATGTGCATATGTGCTATGTGATATATCCAAGTGCTATGCCCAATGATGCCCAAGTGCTAAGTGCACCCAACCGCTATGCCCAAGTGCTATGCCTAAGTGCTATGTGCACCCAACCGCTATGCCCAAGTGCTATGCCTAATGATGCCCAAGTGCTACGTGTGAACGGGCCCACTGCCGGCAGACCCCGCGCATTGCCTCGGGTGCCCAAGTGTTAGACAGCCTACGCTTGCTTCGTAAGAGATGGAAAACAATTTGAATCCGACCTTGTGTGATGCCGGCCCGCATAGGTGCCAAACATTCTTCCCTTAGCATTAACGGTGACTGAGGTTATGTTGCCCCAATCTTCGGCACGGCTGGGCACGTTAGTGAACGATTGTGACACGACTGCCCATGGTGTTGTACGACGGCGCACGATTGGGCCTCGGATGGGGCACTTACTTGGGTCCCGTACTTGGGGCACGACTTGGTAAGCCGTTGGGGAGCAGTGGGGTCACGCATGGGGCACAATGGGGCAAGCAGTTGGCAGGCGCATGCGGCACCCATGCCGCACGATGGGGCGCATATGAGGCCTGCATACCGCACGAAGGTGCGCGCATGGGGCACCCACGCAGCACGATGGTGTGCGCATGCCGCACAAAGGTGTACGCATGAGGCGTCTACGCCGCACGATGGTGTGCTCATGCCGCACGAAGGTGCACGCATGGGGCACCCATGCCGCACGATGGTGTTCGCATAGGGCGCGCATGCCGCCCGATGGTGCGCGCATGCCGCACGAAGGTGCGCCCACGCCACACGAAGATGCGTGCATGGGGCGCCCATGCCACACGATGGTGCGTGCATGCCACATGAAGGTGCGCGCATGGGGCGCCCATGCCGCTCGATGGTTAGCGCATGCCGCACGATGGTGCGTGCATGTGGCCTGCATGCTACACGAAGGTGCGTGCATGGGCCGTCCATTCCTCACGATGGTGCGCTCATGGGGCGCGTATACCGCATAATGGTGTGCGCATGGGGCACCCATGCTGCACGAAGGTGCGCGCATGGTACGCCCATGCCGCAAGATGGTATGCGCATCGGGAGCGCATGCCGCACAATGGTGCGCGCATGTGGCCGACATGCCAAACGAAGGTGCGTGCATGGGGCGCCCATGCAGCACGAAGATGTGCGCATGGGGCGCCCATGCCACACGATGGTGCGCGCATGCCACACGAAGGTGGGCACATGCGGTGCCCATGCCGCTAGATGGTGCGCTCATCGGGCGCACATAGTAGACACGATTATGCGCGTATGTGGCGCGCATGTGGCGCGCATGTGGCCCGCATGCCTCACGAAAGTGCACGTATGGGGCACCCATGTCGCACGATGGTGCGCTCATCGGGCGCGCATGCCGCACGATGGTGCACGCATGTGGCCCGCATGCCGTACGATGGTGCGTGCATGGGGCGCGCACGAAGGTGCGCGCATGGTGCGCCCATGCCACACGGTGGTGCGCGCATCGGGAGCCCATGCCGCACGATGGTGCTTGCATGTGGCCCGCATGCAGCACAATGGTGAGTGCATAGGGCACCCATGCCGCACGATGGTGCCTGCAAGGGGCGCCCATGCCACATGATGGTGCGCGCATATGGCCCGTATGCAGTACGATAGTGCGCGCATGGGGCGCCCATGCCGCACGAAGGTGTGCGCATGGTGTGCCTATGCCGCACGATGGTGCGCGCATCGGGCGCGCATGCCGCACGATGGTGCTTGCATATGGCCCGCATGCCGCACGATGGTGCGCTCATGGGGCGCCCCTGCCGCATGATGGTGCACGCATTGGGCACCCATGCCGCACGATGGTGCACGCATGTGGCCCGCATGCCGCACGAAGGTGCGCGCATAGGGCGCCCGTGCCGCACGAGGGTGCGCGCAAATGGCGCGCGTGGGGTGCTTAAGGGGCGCTGTTGGGGCACTATTGGGGCACTGCTGGGGCACTGTTGGGGCACGGCTGGGGGACGCTGGGGGTACACTTGGGGGACGATAGGGGATGTTGGGGGACGGCTTTGGCACTAGTAGGGGACGTTGGGCACGACGGGCAATGTTATGCCATCGGAGGAATTGGGCATGCGAAATGTATTATGAGACGAATGTAGACATTGATATTCTTGTACAAGTGGTTTCCGAATCTACGAAGAAGTCTTAACCTTTGCCTTGTCTAATAAACAGTTCGTCACATTTGTGAGGTGAAATAGATTAATCGGTTTCCCAATCCATCCAAAACAAATTGTAACGCCAAATATCATGTAAACTAATTAATTTTTGAATTAATATAAATTTTCCTGAATTTTCTAGTATTTTTTGTGATTTTTCCCTATTTTTCGTAATTTTTAAATATTGAAAATTAATTTTTTGAAAAAAATATTTTTGCATATCATTTAACAAATTAATGTATGAATTAATATAATTTTTTTCTGAATTTTCTACTATTTTTTCTGATTTTTCTCTATTTTTCACAATTATTAAATATTAAAAAATATTTGTTGGAAAATTTTTTTTTTGAAGCATTTGGATATCATATGATATCAATAAAGAGCAAGTTGGGTACGAAGATCATGCCATATGGGGCCTTTTATAGTGTAAAACACCCATTATGAATCTTTGACAAAATATACGCTACTGCTGTCACTTGGGTTTTTGCATCTAAATGTATTATAGGGGGGTATGTGGTGTCAAGCCTCCTGGTCGAGGGTCATGTGGGGGGACGTTGTGGGCACTTCGTGGCATATTGTGGGCTATATCGTGGGCTATATCATGGGCTATATTGTGGGTGGGATGCCTACCGAGTGAATCACGCCAAGCTATTGCGTTACATACCCGTGCGTTGGGGCCGTGCCACCCCCACCACGCGTCCCCCCGCATATCCCTCAGCGCGGCACCAGGATGGCTAATGAGGAACGTGGTGGCTTCCCTAGCCCCTCATTATCCATCTTGGTGCCGCAACACCGTCGACGTCATTGGGATGGCTAATGAGGGGGCGAGTGGTTGCCCAAGCACAAAACTAGCAATCAACCGCTGGCTAGGTACACGTTGGGGGACATTCCCATCCCCCGATATGTAGTTGGGCCTACGCGATGCTCGAATCACCTAGCACACGAAGCCATGGTCGTTGCCGAGTGGATGCGCGCAGCCATGGTCTAGTGTTGTGGCGATCCAAGCTCCGCGTGGGCTTGGGTGGCTCTTGGGGGACGGTGGGGGCAACTGTGATGCGCGAATCGCCTAGCACACGTGGCATTGGCTTTCGTTAAGCAACGACGCGAGCGTTACAATGAGACGATTGCTAATGCTTCAATGTCGTGGTGATCCAAGCACCATGCGACCTTGAAGCTATCCCCTGGTGGGTTCTGACGTGCCTGTGCGATGCGCGAATCGCCTAGCACACGACGCCATGGTCCTCGCTGAGTCGTAATGCGACAGACGTGGTCTAGTGTCGTGGCGATCCAAGCACCGCGTGGGCAGGAATGTAGTTTGCTTGTCCCGTTCTGTGCATACGGGGGGACGGTGGGGGGCATGCATGATGCGCGAATCACCCAGCATATGTGACATTGGCTTTTGTTAAGCAACGACGCGAGCGTTGTGATGAGACGATTGCTGATGCTTCAATGTGGTGGCGATCCAAGCACCATGCGGCCTAGAAGCCATCCCCCGGTTGGTTCCAACAGGCCTGTGCGATGCGCGAATCGCCTAGCACACGACGCCATGGTCCTCGCTGAGTCGTAATGCGACGGACATGGTCTAGTGTTGTGGCGATCCAAGCACCGCGTGGGCAGGATGGTAGTTTGCTTGTCCCATTCCGTGAATACAGGTGCATACAGGGGGACGGTGGGGGGCATGCATGATGCGTGAATCACCTAGCACATGTGGCATTGGCTTTCGTTAAGCAACGACGCGAGTGTTGCGATGACACGATTGCTGATGCTTCAATGTCGTGGCGATCCAAGCACCATGTGGCCTTGAAGCCGTCCCCCGGTTGGTTTCGACGGGCCTGTACGATCCACGAATCGCTTAGCACACGACACCATAGTCCTCACTGAGTCGTAATATGACAGACGTGGTCTAGTGTCATGGTGATCCAAGCACCGTGAGGGCAGGAAGGTAGTTTGCTTGTCCCGTTCCATGAATAAATGTGAGGCCTGACCCCAATTTGCGTGCGATACCTCGTTTCGTGTGCCCTAACCTAGATTTGCATGCCATGACCTAGGTTTAAGAATCGTGTTCATTTTATGTGCCATGCATTGAAATACGTGCATTTATTTAGGGTTGCGTGCATTTACTTGAAAAACGTGCGTTCATCTCATAGTTCATGTCCTACCTCGTAGTGCGTGCCCTAGACCTAGGAAAGCATGTCTTCACGCTAATCAAGAAAGCATCTTTCACGGAGCACTAGACTATTAAACAATCCTACAAAATCCACTTTCAATATAATAATCGAAATTCAACTCACTAGAAGACGAAATAACACCAAACACTAAACATTCTTTATTCTTTATTCCTTATTCTTTTTGCACTTTCAAGACACAATTAATTAATGATCAAAGTTGACAAAAAATTCAGATTAAAAGCTAGCATTGGCCGACCATACCATGGTATTTGCACAAGGTTTGAATAATTGCACAATTAAAAATGCATGCTAGACAAACTATGACACCAAAATGCATAAAAAATGATCAAAACCACCTCAAATCTCTCTCTTGCTCGACCAAGAACCCATAGCCCATGCCAGCATTTCAAATTTCCACCTTGAAGACACAAAAAATTCAGATTTGGAAGCCCAAGGCCGACATTCTCCTTAAACTTGCAAAAGGCTTGAATTGTTTGTCATTTCTTCATTTCTCTTTCACTCTTTCTCTCTCCCCTCTCATTTTCCTCTCTCATTCTCGGCCTTGGCTGAGTTCTTCATCTTCTTAGCTTCTCTTCTTCACACCATAGCTAAGCATAGCAAGCTACAAGCAAGGAACCACAACCGAGCTAGCTAAGGAGTAGAAATCATATTTGCATGTGCTTTGGAGTCTTCTATTCGGCTTAGGTGAGCTTCTTGACATCCATTTCTTTTCTTCATGTTTTAACCTCATGATGTGCTAAGAGAATGATCATTAAGCTAGGAAAAATAGAGAAAAACTAGTGGAGATTTCGGCTAAGCAAGGGAAAGGAGAAGACTTGAGCTTCAACAAGGTTTTTGAACATCTTGTGGTTGATTGCTAAGGTGAGGGTTAAAACCTTTTGAAAACTCTTCAAAAATTCACATGCATGCTCATACATGTGTGTATTTGCTTCTGTACTTCAGCTATATGGTCGTTCATAAGCTTAAACAACCATGCATGGCAAGATCTTGGCTTGAAAATGATGCTAGGTGAAGTCGAAATTGTTGGCAGCTCTCTGACCAGTTTGTTCGAGGTACGTTTAACTAGGAAAATGATGTTTAAAATGCTTGAAAATTGGTAGGTGACTAGTTTGGACAGTTTTGAACATTTTTCCCAGAAATAGGCCGAAGCTAATTTTGACTCTAAGGTCCTCAAAATGGCAAATCCTTAAAATGTGACCAAATCTGGAAATCAGGATAAATGAAGCAGGTTTTGGCAGATGCACTGACCTTGTGGAACGAACCATATTTGACTTAGTAAATGTTGTCCAAAATGCATGAAATTTGGCGTACTGTTATATTTTTCAGTTCTGGACAATTTTGTCAGAAATGGACCAAAGCTAAAACTGACCCTAAGGACCTCAAAAACGTCAATTTCTGAAAAGTGTACAAATCTGGATAGTTTTGTGCTACCTCACTGTTTCGGCTATAACTAACGATTATGAACTCCAATTGATGCAAGGTTTGTTTCTGATTTTAGCTAACTTCTTAAGATTTAATTTGACATCTTATTCTCTGAATTTGGATATTGTTTGATTATCCTATTGATTGTGGGAAAACAGCCTATTGCAGTAAAGGTTTCATTTAGCTACGTGCTTAGAAAATTGTTGTAACCTCTCTTGTGGTTCTAATTGTGTGGAAATGTGGTGTTGGGATGTTATGAGGACTATTTTGAGTACTTGAGGATGCTTGAATTGAATGATGCATGACTTGAGAATGATTTTGAGTTGACTTAGGGTTTTAATCACACGATTAAGCATGAAATGGAAACCCTAATGACTATGTAGTTTTGCTAAGTGTTGATCCTTTGGTTATTGTGTGGAAATTATACGCTTAGTGGGCTGCCCATAAATGTTTTATAACTTCAAATGTGAATTTGACCATGGCATGTTGTCAAATAAGCTTTTCTTACTACCGAACCCATGTTAATTTCATTGCATGTTGAATAATCTTATCACTTGATCACGTGGACTTCTTAATGAGTTATATGGCCTGTTTTACATGTGTTACATGGCTGCCCATTTAATTTTCATATAACTCTATATGCCTTTCAAGTGAAATTTCCTGTCTTATCATGCCCTGCTTGTTTACCTGTCAATGTGCAATCTTATGACTGTCCGGAGGCAACCTACTTTGTTGTCCTCCTACTGTGATATATTACCTGTCATGAATGTGCATTGCATACAAGGTTGTAACCATTCCTGTTGGCATGGTAGCGATCACGCACACCGGGCGGCGTCGGGCTTGCCAGTGCACCCGTGACTACCATGGTCCCATTCCCTCTCTCGCTTGGGGGCTAGACTTCCTCCGAGAGTTGGGTCGTAGGATTTCGGGGTACATCCGGAGTACACCCACCTGGCATGTTTGAGGGATGATTTGAAGTCGGCTGCAACAATTGATCCTGGAACTGATCTGAGAGCAAAAGCTCAATGTATCCTTTTTACTATGTGTATAAGTACTCTCACTTGGTTCCTAGAGAACATCGGGGATGAAAGACCGGTATTCCTGTTTCTGTACTTGTATTTCTGTTGTATTCATGTTTGAGAAAGGGATTTTCATAAGTTTAACCGGAAAATGAGTTTTAAAACTTATTTCTCGTTCCCCCTCGCTGAGTTCATAAGGACTCACCCTATTTTATCATCTCAGGTGAAAAAGAACAGGTACAGGAACCCTAGGACAATGTGCCTAATGATGAACCCTTGGAGTGATTGCCTGTCATTGTTGTTTTGCTTGAACGTGACTACTTGTGTACTTTGTGCTGCT
>CM075783.1:47935041-47940041 GCA_037974665.1 Ehretia macrophylla
GACAATCCTTATTCTTTATTCCTTATTCTTTTTCCACTTTCAAGACACAATTAAAATAATGCTCAAAGATGACAAAAATTCAGATTTGAGACCAGCTTTGGCCGACCACTATGTGGTTTCTTGCATGCATGTTTAATTCAAAATGATTCTAGACAAGTCATGACACAAAAACACTTATCAATGCATAAAAAAATTGCCCAAAACCACCTCAATTTCCTCCCATTGTTCGACCAAACCACCATGCCCATGCTAGCATTTTTAAATCACATATTGAAGACACAAAATCAGGAATTTTGCTGCCCAAGGTCAACCATGTGCATTAAAATTGCAAAAGGCTTTATTCTTTGTCATAGTTTGTCATTTCTTCATTTCTTCCTCAACTTCTCTTTCTCCCTCTCATTCTCCTCACTATCTCTCGGCCTTGGCTGAGTTATCATCATCCCTTGCTCATCTTCATCAATTCTTGGTGCATCAAGACAAGCAACCATCGAAGAAGCTCAACCAAACTAGCTAGAGTTCGAAAATTACACATGCATGCCCTTTGAAGCTTTCATTTCGGCCCTAGGTGAGTTTTAAGCTTCCATTTCTTTTCTTCTTGTTCTAACCTCATGCATGTACTAAGAGATTGATCAATAGGCTAGGAAAAATAGAGAAAACCAAGTTGGAATCTCGGCTAAGCAAGAAGAAGAAGAGATTTGAGCTTCAACAAGTTTTTGTGCATCTTCTTGGTTGTTTGCTAAGGTGAGGGCTAAAACCTTTTGAAATTCCTTCAAAAATTCACATCCATGCTCATAAATGTATGTCCTTGCTTCTGTACTTGAGTTATATGTTCGTTCATGAGCTGAAACAACCATGCATGGCAAGATCTTGGCTTGAAAGTGGTGATAGGTGAAGTCGGATTGTTGACAGCTCTCTGACCAGTTTGTTTTGAGGTAAGTTTAGCTAGGCAAATGATGTTGAAAATGTATGAATATTGGTAGTTGACTATTTTGGACAGTTTTGAACACTTTTCGCAGAAATAGGCCAAAGCTAATTTCGACTCTAAGGGCTTCAAAATGGCAGTTCTTTAAAATGTGTCTAAATCTGGAAATCTGGAAAAATAAAGCAGGTTTTGACAGATGCACTGACCTTGTAGAACGAACTAGATTTGACATAGTAAATAATATCAAAAATGCATGAAATTTGGTGTACTGCAATATCTTTCAGTTCTAGACATTTTTGTCAGAAATGGACTAAGGCTAAATCTGACCCTAAGGACCTCAAAAACGTCAATTATCTAAATGTGTGCAATCTGGACAGTTTTGTGCTATCCCACTGTTTCGGCTATATCTAATGATCCCGAACTCCAATTAATGCAAGGTTTGTTTCTGATTTTAGTTCACTTATTAAGATTTAATTTGACATCTTATTCACTGGAATTGGAGATTGTTTTCTTATCTTAATGATTGTGAGAAAACAGCCTATTGCAGTAAGGGTTTCACTTAGTGTTATGCTTTGATAAATTGTTATGACTCCTCTTGTTGAATTAAATGCTTGGGATTGTAGCTTCGGAATGTTGTGTGGACTGTTTTGAATGTTTGAGGATGTTGAATTAAATGATGCATGGCTTGAGATCGACTTTGAGTTGGTTTGAGGCTCAAATTGCACGAATATGCACGAAATGGAAACCCTAATGACTAGGTAGTCTTGCTAAGTGATGATCATTTTGATATTGTGTGGAATTATATGCTTAGTAGGCTGCCCGTAGATGCCCTTATAGTCCTAAATGTGATTTTGATCATTGCATGTTGACAAATAGGCTTTTCCTACATCCGAACCCACGTAGATATTGTTGCATGTTGAATAATCCTATCACCTGATTACGTGGACTTCGAAATGAGTTATATGGCTTGATTTACATGTGTTACATGGCTGCCTGTTTAATGTTCATATAACTCTATATGCCTTTCAAGTGAAATTACCTATTTTATCGTGCCCTGCCTGTTTACTTGTCAATGTGCAATCATATGACTGTCTAGAGGCAACCTACTTTGTTGTCCTCCTAATGTGATATATTACATGTCATAAATGTGCATTACATACAAGGTTGCAACCTTTCCTGTCGGCTTGGTAGCGATCACGCATACCGGGCGGCATCGGGCTTGTCGGTGCACCCGTGACTACCACTGTCCCATTCCCTCTCTCGCTTGGGGGCTAGACTTCCTCGGAGAGTTGGGTCATAGGATTTCGGGGTACATCCAGAGTACACCCACCTGGCGTGTTAAGGGGATGATTTAAAGTCGGCCGCAACAACTGATTCTGAATCTGATATGAGAGCAAAAGCTCACTGTATCCTTTTTACTATGTGTATAAGTACTCTCGCTTGGTTCCTAGAGAACCTCGGGGATGAAAGATTGGTATTCATGTTCCTGTACTTATATTATTGTTATATTCATGCTTGCAAAAGGATTTTCATAAGTTGAACCAGAAAATGAGTTTCAAAACCTATTTCTCGCTCCCCCTCACTGAGTTCATAAGGACTCACCCTCTTTTATCATCTCAGGTGAAGAAGATCCAGAACAGGTACCCGAGGACGGTGTGCCTAACGATGAATCTTTGGAGTGATTGCCTATCTAGTTTGCTTTGCGTGATTGTGGCTACTTGTGAACTCTGTGCTACTTGAAGACTATTTCTTTTTATGATGCTCGATGTTGTGATGTAAAAGACCCCCGTTGTAATTTGGGGTCTAATTTTGGTTTGTACTGGTATTCAGTAGACTGATACTAGACACTACTATGATTATTTTTGGCTATTATTACCGCTAGTATCTATCATAGGTTATGACGTACTAGTTAGGGACTGGGTAAATGAACTTATCCAATTTTAAACAGGTACTCGCTATTAAGCTAAGATCAACAGGTACTTTTGTAATGAGGATAAACAAACCAATGAAACATAGTATCATGTTAGGTTATAAATCAAACGAGACATCGAGATAGCCAATAAGCATTTCAATTGATGTTAAATAGTAATCTTAGTTGGAAATGAAATTGAGATAGTAAACTTTGAGGCATTTAGAGAATTAGGCCAAACCAAAGAGCCCAATTACAACCGTTATGCTGCCGGTTTTCTTAAAAAACTTGGAGTTTAGACTAAAACAATAAGTGTTAAATCTTCATAAATGGTTAAGTATGTGACATGTCCTGAATGTTTAGATCACACCCTAGTCTAACCTTATAGGTTGGGTTGGGGCGTGACAGTGCCCATGTCGCAAGATGGTGCACACATTGGGCATGCATGCCACACAATGGTGCGCGCATGTGGCCGGCATGCCACACGAAGGTACGCGCATGGGGCACCAATGCCGCACGAAGATGTGCGTATGGGGCGCCCAGGCCGCACGAAGGTGCGCACATGCAGCGCCCATGCCGTTCGATGTTGCGCGCATTAGGCGCGCATGGCAGACACGATTGTCCGCGCATGTGGCCGCATGCCGCACGAAGGTACGCACATTGGGCGCCCATGCTGTATAATGGTGCGCGCATAGAGAGCGCATATGGCCCGCATGCCGCACGATGGTGCACGCATGGGGTGCCCATGTCACACGATGGTGCGCTCATCGGGCGCGCATGCCGCATGATGGTGCGCGCATGTTGCCCGCATACCGCACGAAGGTGCGCGCATGGTGCGCCTATGCCGCATGGTGGTGCGCGCATCAGGCACGCTTGCCGCACGATGGTGCTTGCATGTGGCCCGCATGCCGCACGATGGTGTGCGCATGGGGCGCCCATGCCGCACGATGGTGCGCGCATCGGGCGTGCATGCCGCACAATGGTGCTTGCATGTGGCCTGCATGCCGCACGATGGTGCACGCATAGGGCACCTATGCCACACGAAGGTACGCGCATGGTACGCCCATGCCGCACGATGGTGCGCTCATCGGGTGCCCATGCCACACGATGGTGCGCGCATGTGACCCGCATGCTGCACGAAGATGTGTGCATTGGGCGCCCGTGCTGTACAATGGTGCGCGAGGGCTCTCAAGGGGCACTGTTGGGGCACGGCTGGGGCACGGCTGGGGTTACACTTCGGGGACGATGGGGGATGTTGGGGGACGGCTTGGGTACTAGTAGGGGATGTTGGGCACGACGGGCAATGTTATGCATTCGGGGGAATTGGGCTTGCGAAATGTATTATGACACGAATGTAGACATTGATATTCTTGTACAAGTGGTTTCCAAATCTACGAAGTAGTCTTAACCTTTGCCTAGTCCGACAAACAGTTCGTCACATTTGTGAGGTGAAATAGATTAATCGGTCTCCCAATCCTTCCAAAACAAATTGTAACGCCAAATATCATGTAAACTAATTAATTTTTGAATTAATATAAATTTTTCTGAATTTTCTAGTATTTTTTTGTGATTTTTTCCTATTTTTCACAATTTTTAAATATTGAAAATTAATTTTTCGAAAAAAATATTTTTGCATCTCATTTAACAAATTAATGTATGAATTAATATAATTTTTTCTGAATTTTCTACTATTTTTTTTGATTTTCCCTATTTTTCGCAATTATTAAATATTAAAAAAAAATTCAAAATTATTTTTTTTAAACATTTGGATATCATATGATATCAATAAGGAGCAAGTTGGGTACGAAGATCATGCCATATGAGGCCTTTTATAGTGTAAAACACCCATTATGAATCTCTAGCAAAATGTACGCTACTGCTGTCACTTGAGTTTTTGCATCTAAATGTATTATAAGAGGGTATTTGGTGTCAAGCCTCCTGGTCGAGGGCCATGTGGGGGGACGTTGTGGGCACTTCGTGGCACATTGTGGGCTATATCATGGGCTATATCATGGGCTATATTGTGGGCGGGAATGCCTACCGAGTGAATCACGCCGAGGTATTACGTTGCATACCCATGCGTTGGGGCCGTGCCACCCCTGCCCCGCGTCCCCCGGCATGTCCCTCGGCACGGCAGTAGGATGGCTAATGAGGAACGTGGTGGCTTCC
>CM075783.1:47947541-47960041 GCA_037974665.1 Ehretia macrophylla
AAGCAACGCGCTCACCCACCCCCCGTTCACTGAGCCGTAGTAGGGGCCTCCGGTCCCCAAGGGCACGTGTTGTTGGCCAAGCCATCACGACGGAAGCGTCGCGCCGGCTGCCTTGAAGAACAATTCCCATCGATCGGCGGGCAAAATCTTTTGTAGACGACTTAAATACGCGACAAGGTATTGTAAGTGGCAAAGTGGCCATGCTGCCACGATCCACTGGGATTCAGGCCTTTGTCACTCTAATTCGTCCCTCCCCCCTCCTTGCCTATCTCTGCCCCATCCGTAATCCAATCCCGTCCCATCCTGTCAACCAACACTATTTTCCCCAAACGGGCCAAGAGGTTCGACGCCTTATGCCACTCCCCAAGTATGTCTACAAGTGCCTAAGTAAATCATAAGTTCTAACCCAAGTGTCGACGCAAGAATGCCCAAGTGTAGCCAAGTGCTCTACGCCCAAGTCCGAATAACATTAGCCCAAGTTAGTTTGACACGCTCGCTGCCTGCTATAGTGCCGCCGCAAGTGTCCTGGGGTTTCGAGGCATCGATGATGCCCAATTATGCCCAAGTGCTATGTGCTATGCCCAAGTATGCCCACCCAAGTGCTATTTGCATATGTGCTATGTGCTATACCCAAGTGCTATGCCCAATGATGCCCAAGTGCTATGTGCACCCAACCGCTGTGCCCAAGTGCTATGTGCACCTAACCGCTATGCCCAAGTGCTATGCCTAATGATGCCCAAGTGCTACTTGTGAACAGGCCCACGACCGGCCGACCTTGCGCATCGCCTCGGGTGCCCAAGTGTTAGACAGCCTACTGTCACGTGCTCAGAGATTGAGGATGAAATCCCGATCAACGTACGGCCTTAGCCAAGCGCTGTGGGCTGACTAAGTACGCCTGCGTTATCAGAGTAATGCACAACGGAACACAAGTGTTAGAGGTTGAGGACCCAAACACTTAGCCAATTCGGCTTCCAAGGCTTGCAAAGAGCGCTTGGGTACAGTGGCAGACCCTTGTGCAAGATGAGCACACCAGTAGGCAACACTGGTAGGAGTTTGAGAGAATGTTAAGTTAGAGAGCTGGAAAATGGCACACGAAAATGGCAAGGTGAATGGCTTGCATTTCATTGCTCAATAACCCATATTTATACATGTACAAGGCCTAAACCATGGCCCTTGATCAATGCCAAGTGGCTCTAATCCTAGCCATACAAATGTCTATGTACAAGTATAGTTTCTAGAGAAATCTACACATTTGAATTCAAAACTGGGCGGAAGTTCCAGATTCGTCCCCTGCTGGGCGCCATTCTGCGCCATTCTGGAAGCTTCCTGCACTGACTGGGGCGGACTGGGCAGCTACCCTAGGCAGACTGGGTAGATTCCATGCCTTAGCCATTTTTCTGGAACCTTCCAGGTCCTCTTCTGCCTGCTTGCCTCCAAACCACGCCAAACTGCTTCCTGAGGCTTCTCCACTGCCCCGGAAGCTTCTACACACGTTGGGAAGGGTCTGGGGCCGATCCCCACACCTGGACTGTCGGCACTGTTCATGGCACGTTTTCGCTAAGCCGTGGGCATTTGTGCGACCGAAAAGCGCGTGCCGTCTTACCCTCCCCCACCAAACTTGTCGTCGCCCTCGACGATGCTGGACACACGAACAAGTGGCCTGGACTGCACCTGCTCGCTGATCCACACTCAAACTAGTGGCCTTGGCTACGCCAGTTTGTCGTCTCCCTTGGTCCTCAGGCTGTTTCCCCACACAATGTCCGTTCCGTCGGGCTGGCTTCTCGGACCGCAAGTGCACACTTGGGCTGCCGAGGCTCTGTCTCCTTGCTGCCTGAGTGACTGCACTCGAGTACACTGGCTGTACTCTACACGGGTGCACTGACTGCACTGCACACGGGCACACTGGCTGTGCCGCACCTGAGCACACTGACTGTGCTGCACGACCTTGCCTGCACGATGGGTGACTGTCTCCCTGAGTCAGCCCATTTCCCTGCTGGTGTCCCTTGACCAACTGCACGGTACATAATGGTTGGGTGCCTGCCTGCACCTCACGAGTCATAGGGATGGCACACCGGGGGTTAGTTCTTGTCACCACAATAGAATTCTCGGATGGGACGATGATTGCCCGCACATCGTCAAGCCATTCCATACCGAGTACCACATCATAGTCGTCAAGCCGAACGACTCTGAAATCCACAAGTCCTTGCCATGGTCCAATCGCTGTCCTCACAACCTGAGCAACACCGACGATTGGAATTGCTTTAGTGTTTGCTGCCTTGATCATGCCTTCCATTGGTTTGACTCGCACGCCGAGTCGTTTGACAACACCCTCGCCAATGAGGTTGGTGGTAGCACCTGTGTCCACCAAAGCCTTCAAGTCATGACCCCTAACTGTCATAGGGACGTACAATGAACCCTTTGGTACTTCGGTTTCGACTGACTCGAGCAACCGAAGCGAACCCATGTGCACCTCCTCCTTGGACTGCCCGTTGTCCTCCTGTTGGAGAAGAGATGCTAGCTTGCCTCGCTGTGGGCATTTTGCTACCCAATGTTCCTTGCTACCGCATAAGAAACAGTTCCCGTCTTTAGGCTATTGCAGACCGGCCTTACCGTTCCAACGTCCTTGCGACCTGCACCTGTCGTGCATGGGACGCCTGCACCTGTCATGCGAGGAACGCGTTCTGTCCTTCCTCTAGTTGGGTGAAGGTGCTCCTTCACCATTGCGGGACAGAGGTGTGCCCCTGTCCTTCCTCCCTTCTCTGTTGTGGGGCAGAGGTGTGCCCCTACCATGAGCGCCTGCCATGTCTATCCCTTGGCTGATGGCAGCAACATCGGCCTTGACTCTGTCAACTTCGGCCTTGAGCTCTCCCAAGCTCGTCGTGAATGACTCACGAACCCTATGAATGGTTTGCCTGATGTCGTCGGCAAATGAGTTGAGGGTGCCAAGCAGCTGACCCTTCAAACTCTCCCCACATGCTTCCAATTCACCAACACGTTCGGCCAAGTTTGCACCACTCTCGGCCTCAAGTTCCTGAAGACGATTCACCACATCGTCTAACACCAAAGTGTTCTCAAGTGTGGCTTGAGAAACACGCTCCAGCCGCGCCTCAATCGAGCTGAGCTTGTCCACTGAGCTAGCCCAAGAGCTTGGAGTTCTGTCCTTGTCCTTCCTGGACTGTCTCTCTGCCGGCTTCACCACTGCGGTAGGAGTGGCAGCAGCAACACCTTCTCCCTCGTTTCCAGCCATGATTCACACCAACGAAGTCTTCTGATGAGCACGCAGCAACACAACTTTGAGCCAAGCCGACCTTGGATCTGATACCACCTGTCACGTGCTCGGAGATTGAGGACGAAATCCCGACCAACGTGCAGCCTTAGCCAAGCACTGAGGGCTGACTAAGTACGCCTGCGTTATCAGAGTAATGCACAACGGAACACAAGTGTTAGAGGTTGAGGACCCCAACACTTAGCCAATTCGGCTACCAAGGCTTGCAAAGGGTGCTTGGGTACAGTGGCAGACCCTTGTGCAAGATGAGCACACCAGTAGGCAACACTGGTAGGAGTTTGAGAGAATGTTAAGTTAGAGGGCTGGAAAATGGCACACGAAAATGGAAAGGTGAATGGCTTGCTTTTCATTGCACTTTAACTCATATTTATACATGTACAAGGCCTAAACCATGGCCCTTGATGAATGCCAAGTGGCTACAATCCTAGCCGTACAAATGTCTATGTACAAGTATAGTTTCTAGAAAAATCTACACATTTGAATTCAAAACTGGGCGGAAGTTCCAGATTGCTCCATTGCTGGGCGCCATTATGCACCATTCTGGAAGCTTCCTGCACTGACTGGGGTGGACTGGGCAGCTACCCTGGGTAGACTGGGCAGATTCCATGCCTTAGCCATTTTTCTAGAACCTTCCAGGTCCTCTTCTGCCTGCTTGCCTCCAAACCGCGCAAAACTGCTTCCAGAGGCTTCTCCACTACCCCGGAAGCTTCTACACACGTTGGGAAGGGTCTGGGGCCGATCCCCACACCTGGACTGTCAGCACTGTTCATGGCACATTTTCGCTAAGCCGTGGGCATCTGTGCGACCGAAATGCGCGTGCCGTCTCACTACGCTCGCTTCGTAAAAGATGGCAAAAAATTTGAATCCGACCTTGTGTGATGCCGGCCCGCATAGGTGCCTAATGTTCTTCCCTTAGCATTAACGGTGATTGAGGCTATGTTGCCCCTATCTTCGGCACGGCTGGGCACGTTGGTGAACGGTTGCGGCACGACTGCCCACGGTGTTGCACGACGGTGCACGATTGGGCCTCGGATGGGGCTCTTACTTCGGTCCTGTACTTGGGGCACGCACTTGGGGCACGGCTTGGTAAGTAGTTAGGGCGCAATGGGGTCACGCATAGGGCATGATGGGGCGAGCAGTTGGCGCGCACATGCGGCGCCCATGCCGCATGATGGGGCGCACATGAGGCCCGCATGCCGCACGAAGGTGCGTGCATGGGGTGCCCACACCGCACGATGGTACGCGCATGCTGCACGAAGGTGCGCGTATGAGGCGCCTATGCCCGCACGAAGGTGCGCGCATGGGGCACCCATGCCGCACTATAGTGTGCCCATGCGGTGCCCATGCCGCCCGATGGTGCGCGCATGCAGCACAAAGGTACGCCATGCCCCACGAAGATGCTCGCATGGGGCACCCATCCCACACGATGGTGTGTGCATGCCGCACGAAGGTGCGCATGGGGTACCCATGCAGCTCGATGGCGAGCGCATGCAGCATGATGGTACGCGCATGTGGCCCGCATGCTGCACGAAGGTGCGTGCATGGGTCACCCATGCCGCACGATGGTGTGCTCATCAGGCGCGGATGCCGCACGATGGTGTGCGCATGGGGCGCCCATGCTGCATGAAGGTGCGCGCATGGTGCACCCATGCTGCACGATGGTGAGCGCATCGGGTGCGTATGCCGCACGATGGTGCGCGCATGTGGCAAGCATGCTGCACGAAGGTGTGCGCGTAGGACGCCTATGCCGCACGAAGATGTGCGCATGGGGCGCCCATGTCGCACGATGGTGCGTGCATGCTGCACGAAGGTGCGCATATGCGACGCCCATGCCGCTCGATGGTACGCGCATCGGGCGCGCATGGCAGACACGATTGTGCTCGCATGTGGCCTGCATGCTGCACGAAGGTGCGCGCATTGGGCGCCCATGCCGCACGAAGGTGCGTGCATGGGGCGCCCATGTCGCACGATGGTGTGCTTATCGGGTGCGCATGCCGCACGATGGTGTGCTCATCGGGTGCGCATGTGGCCCACATGCCGCACGATGGTGCGGGCATGGGGCGCCCATGCCGCAAGAAGGTGCGCCGATGCCACACGGTGGTGTGTGCATCGGGCGTGCATGCCGCACGATGGTGCGCGCATGGGGCGCCTGTGAGGCCCGACCCTGAATAATGTGTGTTACCTTGATTTACGTGCCATAGACCCCTAATTATATGACCGACCTTGGATTACGTGTCCTGTCTTGGTTTTTGTGCATACCTCGTCATACGTGCCTTGACCTAGAATAGGGTGCCCTAATCCCCAACTGACGTGCGATACCTAGATATACCTGCCCTGACCTCAATTTGTGGGCGATACCTCGTTTCGTGTGCCCTAATCTAGATTTGCGTGTCTTGACCTAGGTTTGAGAATTGTGTTCATTTTGTGTGCGATGCATTGAATTACGTGCATTCATTTTAGGTTGCGTGCTTTTACTTGGAAAATGTGCGTTCGTCTCATAGTTCGTGTCCTACCTTGTAGTGTGTGCCTAAACCTAGGAAAGCATGCCCTCACGCTAAACAAGAAAGCATCTTACACGAAGCACTAGGTCATTAATTAATCCTACAAAATCCACTAACTATTATTAAATTACTAATTCAACCCACTAGAAGACAAATCTGACAAAAAACTAGACATTCCTTATTCTTTATTCTTTATTCTTTTTGCACTTTCAACACACAATTAAATAATGCTCAAAGATGACAAAAAAAAAATCAGATTTTTGATGCCTTGGCCAACCACTTTGAGAGCCTTGTGCTTGCTTTGCATAATTCCAATCTCATTCCCAACATTTTATGACATTCTTTGACACAAATGCATAAAAAAAATTGCTTAAAACCTCCTCAAACTCCACCATTCTCGACATTGCCCCCTTGCCCATGCTAAACACTTCAAAATTCAAGCATCTTGAAGACACAAATCTGAAAATTGCAAGCCCCTAGGCCAACAATGCTCCTTTGCCCATCAAAACTCTTATTTTTCTTCATTTCTCTCATTTCTTTTCATTTTTCTATCTCTCCCTCTCATTCTTCTCTCTCAATCTCGGTTTTGGCTGAGTTTCTTCATCCCTTAGCTCATCTTCATCATCCTATGGTGCATCAAGACAAACAACAAGCAAAGGAACTCAACCAAGCTAGCTAAGTTGCAAAAATCACACATGCAAGCACGTTGAGTCACCATTTCGGCCTTGGTGAGTTTGCTAGCTTCCATTTCTTTTCTTCTTGTTCTAAACACATGCATGTACTAAGAGCTTGGTCACTAAGCTAGGAAAAATAGAGAAAACCAAGTTGGAATCTCGGCTAAGCAAAGAAGAAGAAGAAATTTGTGCTTCAACAAGTTTTGTGCATCTTCTTGTTGATTTGCTAAGGTGAGGGCTAAAACCTTTTGAAAATCCTTCAAAAATCCACATGCATGCTTATAAATGTATGTCTTTGCTTCTATACTTGACTTATATGTTCGTTCATAAGCTTTTACAACCATGCATGGCAAGATTTTGGCTTGAAGATGATGATAGGTGAAATCGGATTGTGTGATAGCTCTCTGACCTGTTGTTTCGAGGTGAGTTTGGCTAGGCAAATGATGTTGCAAATGCATTAAAATTTGTAGGTGACTAGTGTTTCCAGTTTTGAACATTTTTCGAAGAAATAGGCCAAAGCTAATTTCGACTCTAAAGTCATCAAAATGGCAAATCATTAAAATGTGTCCAAATCTGGAAATCTGGAAAAATGAAGCAGGTTTTGGCAGATGCACTGACCTTGTAGAATGAACCAGATTTGACTTCGTAAATGATGTCCCAAATGCTTAAAATTTGGTGTACAGATAGGATTTTCAGTTCTGGACATTTTTGTCAGAAATGGACTAAGGCTAAATCTGACCCTAAGGACCTTAAAAACGACAATTATTGAAATGTGTGCAAATCTGGACAGTTTTGTGGAATCCCACTGTTTTGGCTATAACTATTGATCTCGAACTCCAAATGATGCAAGGTTTGTTTCTGATTTTATTTCACTTCTTAAGATTTAATTTGAAATCTTATTCACTGGAATTGGATATTGATTGCTTGACTCAATGATTGTGAGAAAACAGCCTATTGCAGTGAGGGTTTCACTTAGTTATATGCTTAGAAATTTGTTGTAACTTCTCTTGTGGTATTAATTGCTTTGGATTGTGGCATTGGGATGTTGTGTGGACTGTTTTGAGTGCTTGGGGATGTTTGGATTAATTGATGCTTGGCTTGAGATTGATTTTGAGTTGACTTGGGGCTTAATTGCATGGGTAAGCACGAAATGGAAACCCTAGTGACTAGGCGAACTTGCTAAGTGTTGAACCTTTGAATATTGAGTGTAATTATATGTTTAGTAGGCTTCCCGTAGTTTCCTTATAGCCCTAAATGTGATATTGATTTGTTGCATGTTGACAAACATGCCTTTCTTGCATCTGAGCCCACGTAGTTGTTGTTGCATGTTGAATAATCTTAATATTTGATTACGTGGACTTTGAAATGAGTTATATGATTTGATTTACATGTGTTACATGGCTGCCGATTTAATATTCATATAACTCCATATGCTTTTCAAGTGAAATTACTTGTCTATTCGTGCCTCGCTTGTTTACTTGTCAATGTGCAATCTTATGACTGTCCGGAGGCAACCTACTTTGTTGTCCTCCTAATGTGATATATTAAATGTCATAAATGTGCATTGCATACAAGGTTGCAACCTTTCAGTCTGGCGTGATAGCGATCACGCACACCGGACGGCATCGGGATTGCCGGTGCACCCGTGACTACCACTGTCCAATTCCCTCTCTCGCTTGGGGGCTAGACTTCCTCAGAGAGTTGGGTCATAGGATTTCGGGGTACATCCGGAGTACACCCACTTGGCGGGTTAAGGGGATGAGTTGAAGTCGGCCGCAACCACTAAGAGCAAAAGCTCACTGTATCCTTTTCTATATGTATAAGTACTCTCGTTTGGTTCCTAGAGAACCTCAGGGAGGAAAGACTGGTAATTGTATTCCTTTACCTTATATTATTGTTATGTACTTAATTGCATTATATTCATGCTTGCAAAAGGATTTTCATAAGTTGAACCGGAAAATGAGATTCAAAACCTATTTCTTGTTCTTGTTCCCCCTCGCTGTGTTCATAAGGACTCACCCTCTTTTATCATCTCAGGTGAAGAAGATCAAGAACAGGTACCTGAGGACGATGTGCCTAACAATGATTCCTTGGAGTGATTGCCTGTCCTATGTGCCTTGCGTGATTATGGCTATTTGTGAACTATGCTACTTGAAGACTATTTCTTTTTTATGTTGCTTGATGTGTAATGTAAAAGACCCCCATTGTAATTTGGGGTCTAATTTTGGTTTGTAATGATGTTAACTAGACAGACACTAGACACTACTATGGTCATTTTGCTATTATTACTGCTAGAACCTATAATAGGATTATGAAGCATTAGGTAAGGGCTAAATAAAATGAACCAACCAAATCTTAAGCAGGTACTCGCTATTAAGCTAAGATCAACATGCACTTTTGTAACGAGGATTAACAAACGAACGAGACATAGTATCATGCTAAGTTATTAATTAAATGAGACATCAAGACAACCAGTAGGCATTTCAATTGATGATAAATAGTAATCTTAGTTGAAAATGAAATTGAGATGGTAAATTTTGAGGCGTTTAGAGAATTAGATCAAACCAAAGAGCCCAATTACAGTCGTTATGCTGCCGGTTTTTCAAAAAAATTTGGAGTTTAGGCCAAAACGTTAAGGGTTAAATCTTCATGAACGGTTAAGTACGAGACGTGACTTGAATGTTTAGATCACACCCTAGTTTAACCTTTATAGGCCGGGTTGGGGCGTGACAGCGCCCATGCCACACGATGGTGCGCGCATGTGGCCCACATGTAGCACGCTGGTGCACGCATGGGGCGCCCATGCTGCACGAAGGTCCGCGCATGGTGTGCCCATGTCGCACGATGGTGCGCGCATCGGGCACGCATGCCGCACGATGGTGGTTGCATGTGGCCCGCATGCCCCACGATGGTTAGCAAATGGGGTGCCCGTGCCGCACAATGGTGCGCGCATGTGGCCCGCATGTCGCAGGATGGTGTGCGCATGGGGTGCCCATGCCGCATGAACGTGCGCGAATGGTGCGCCCATGCCGCACGATGGTGCTCGCATCGGGCGCGCATGCCGCACGATGGTGCTTGCATGTGGCCCGCATGCCCCACGATGGTGAGTAAATGGGGTGCCCATGCCGCACAATAGTGTGCGCATGTGGCCCGCATGCTGTAGGATGGTGTGCGCATGGGGTGCCCATGCCGCAAGAACGTGCGCACATGGTGTGCCCATGCCGCATGATGGTGCGCGCATTGGGTGCCCATGCTGCACGATGGTGCGCACATGTGGCCCACATGCTGCACGGAGGTGCGCGCATGGGGTGCCCGGGCCGCCCGATGGGGCGCACAGGTGGGGCGTGCGGGGCCCGCAGGGGGTGCTATTGGGGCAGTGAGGGGGCCGGGCTGGGGCACTGTTGGGGCACAACTGGGGTACTGTTGGGGCACGGCTGGGGGACGGTGGGGGTACACTCGGGGGACGATGGGGGATGTTGGGGGACGACTTTGCCACTAGTAGGGGACGTTGGGCACGACGGGCAATGTTATGCATTCGGGGGAATTGGGCATGCGAAATGTATTATGACACGAATGTAGATATTGATATTCTTGTACAAGTGGTTTCCGAATCTACGAAGTAGTCTTAATCTTTGCCTTGTCCGACAAGCAGTTCGTCACATTTGTGAGGCGAAATAGATTAATCGGTTTCCCAATCCATCCAAAACAAATTGTAACGCCAAATATCATGTAAACTAATTAATTTTTGAATTAATATAAGTTTTTTTGAATTTTCTAGTATTTTTTTGTGATTTTTCCCTATTTTTAGTAATTTTTAAATATTGAAAATTAATTTTTTGAAAAAAATATTTTTGCATATCATTTAACAAATTAATGTATGAATTAATATAATTTTTTATGAATTTTTTACTATTTTTTCTAATTTTTCCCTATTTTTCTTAATTATTAAATATTAAAAAATATTTTTTCAAAATTTGTTTTTTGAAGCATTTGGATATCATATGATATCAATAAGGAGCAAGTTGGGTACGAAGATCATGCCATATGGGGCTTTTTATAGTGTAAAACACCCATTATGAATCTCTGGCAAAATGTACGCTACTGTTGTCACTTGGGTTTTTGCATCTAAAAGTATTATAGGGGGGTATATGGTGTCAAGCCTCCTGGTCGAGGGCCATGTGGGGGGACGTTGTGGGCACTTCGTGGCACATTGTGGGCTATATCATGGGCTATATCGTGGGCTGGAATGCCTACCGAGTGAACCACGTCGAGGTATTGTATTGCATACCCGTGCGTTAGGGCTGTGCCACCCCCGCCCCGCGTCTCCCGGCATGTCCCTCGGCGTGGTACCAGGATGGCTAATGAGGAACGTGGTAGCTTCCCTAGCCCCTTATTGTCCATCTTGGTGCCGCAACACCGTCGACGTCATTGGGATGGCTAATGAGGGGGCGAGTGGTTGCCCAAGCACAAAACTAGCCATCCCCGTGCCGCCGGCTAGGTACACGTTGGGGGACATTCCCATCCCCGATGTGCCATTGGGCCTGCGCGTTGCGCGAATCGCCTAGCACACGAAGCCATGGCCGTTGTCGAGTAGATGCGGGCGGCCATGGTCTAGTGTTGTGGAGATCCAACCACCGCGTGGGCTTGGGTGGCTCTTAGGGGATGGTGGGGGCAACCGTGATGCGCGAATCGCCTAGCACACGTGGCATTGGCTTTCGTCAAGCAACGACTCGAGCATTGCAATGAGACGATTGCTAATGCTTCAATGTCGTGGTGATCCAAGCACCATACGGCCTTGAAGCTGTCCCCCAGTGGGTTCTGACGTGCCTATGCGATGCGCGAATCACCTAGCTCACGACGCCATGGTCCTCGCTGAGTCGTAATGCGACAGACGTGATCTAGTGTCGTGGTGATCCTAGCACCGCGTGGGCATGAAGGTAGTTTGCTTGTCCTGTTCTGTGCATACGGGGGGACGGTGGGGGGCATGCGTGATGCGCGAATCGCCTAGCACAAGTGGCATTGGCTTTCGTTAAACAACGACGCGAGTGTTGCGATGAGACGATTGCTGATGCTTCAATGTCGTGGCAATCCAAGCACCATGCGGCCTTGAAGCCGTCCCCCGATTGGTTCCGATAGGCCTGTACGATGCCCGAATCGCCTAGCACACAACGCCATGGTCCTTGCTGAGTCGTAATACGACGGACGTGGTCTAGTGTCGTGGCGATCCAAGCACTGCGTGGGTTGGAAGCTAGTTTGTTTGTCATGTTCCGTGAATATAGGTGCATACAGGGGGACGGTGGGGGGGCATGCGTGATGTGTAAATCACCTAGCACATATGGCATTGGCTTTCGTTAAGCAACGACGCGAGTGTTGCGATGAGACGATTGCTGATGCTTCAATGTCGTGGCGATCCAAGCACCATGCAGCTTTGAAGCCGTCCCCCGTTTGGTTCTGACGGGCCTGTGCGATGCGCGAATCGCCTAGCACACAACGCCATGGTCCTCGCTGAGTCGTAATGCGACGGACGTGGTCTAGTGTCATGGTGATCCAGCACCGCGTAGGCAGGAAGGTAGTTTGCTTGTCCCGTTCCGTGAATAAAGGTGCATACAGGTGGACGGCGGGGGGCATGAGTGATGCGCGAATCGCCAAGCACATGTGGCGTTCACTTTCGTTAAGAAAGGACGCGAGTGTTATGATGAGACGATTGCTGATGCTTCAATGTCATGGTGATCCAAGAACCATACGGCCTTAAAGACGTCCCCAGGTTGGTTCTGACGGGCCTATGCGATGCGCGAATCGCCTAGCACACGACGCCATGGTCCTCACTGAGTCGTAATGCGATGAACATGGTCTAGTGTCGTGGCGATCCAAGCACCGCGTGGCCAGGAATATAGTTTGCTTGTTCGGTTCCATGAATACAGGTGCATACAGGTGGAAGGTAGGGGGCATGCGTGATGCGCGAATTGCCTAGCACATGTGGCATTGGCTTTCGTTAAGCAATGACGCGAACATTGCGATGAGATGATTGCTGATGCTTCA
>CM075783.1:47970041-47975041 GCA_037974665.1 Ehretia macrophylla
CACTGTTGGGGCACGGCTAGGGCACGGTTGGGGGACGGTGGGGGTACACTTGGGGAACGATGGGGGTTGTTGGGGGACGGCTTTGGCACTAGTAGGGGACGTTGGGCACGACGGGCAATGTTATGCATTCGGGGGAATTGGGCATGCGAAATGTATTATGACACAAATGTAGACATTGATATTCCTGTACAAGTGGTTTCCGAATCTACGAAGTAGTTTTAACCTTTGCCTTGTCCGACAAACAGTACGTCACATTTGTGAGGCGAAATAGATTAATCGGTTTCACAATCCATCCAAAACAAATTGTAACGCCAAATTTCATGTAAACTAATTAAATTTTGAATTAATATAAAATTTTCTGAATTTTCTAGTATTTTTTGTCATTTTTCCCTATTTTTCGTAATTTTTAAATATTGAAAATTAATTTTTTGAAAAAAATATTTTTGCATATCATTTAGCAAATTAATGTATGAATTAATATAATTTTTTCTGAATTTTCTACTTTTTTTTCTGATTTTTCCCTATTTTTTGCAATTATTAAATATTAAAAGATATATTTTCGAAAAAAAAAATTTCAAGCATTTGGATATCATATGATATCAATAAGGAGCAAGTTGGCTACGAAGATCATGGCATATGGGACGTTTTATAGTGTAAACCACTTATTATTAATTTATGGCAAAATGTATGCTACTGCTGCCACTTGGATTTTTGCATCTAAATGTACTATAGGGGGGTATGTGGTGTCAAGCCTCCTGGTCGAGGGCCATGTGGGAGGACGTTGTGGGCACTTCGTGGCACATTATGGGCTATATCGTGGGCTATATTGTCAGCGGGAATGTCTACAGAGTGAATCACGCCGAGGTATTACATTGCATACCGGTGTTTGGGGCCGTGCCACCCCCGCCCCGCGTCCCCCAGCATGTCCCTCGACATGGCACCAGGATGGCTAATGAGGAACGTGGTGGCTTCCTTAGCCCCTAATTATCCATCTTGGTGCCGCAACACCGTCGACGTCATTGGGATGGCTAATGAGGGGGCGAGTGGTTGCCCAAGCACAAAACTAGCCATCCCCGTGCTGCCAGCTAGGTACACGTTGGGGGACACTCCTGTCCCCCGATGTGTCGTTGGGCCTGCGCGATGCGCGAATCGCCTACCACAAGGAGCCATGGCCGTTGCCGAGTGGAAGCGGGCGGCCATGGTCTAGTGTTGTGGCGATCCAAGCACCGCATGGGCTTGGGTGGCTCTTGGGGGATGGTGGGGGCAACCGTGATGCGCGAATCATCTAGCACACGTGGCATTGGCTTTCGTTAAGCAACGACGCGAGCATTGCAATGAGACGATTGCTAATGCTTCAATGTCGTGGCGATCCAAGCCCCATGCGGCCTTGAAGCCGTCTCCCGGTGGGTTCTGACGTGCCTCTGCGATGCACGAATCGCCAAGCACACGACGCCATGGTCCTCGCTGAGTCATAATACGACGGACGTGGTCTAGTGTCGTGGCAATCCAAGCACCGCGTGGGCAGGAAGGTAGTTTGCTTGTCCCGTTCCGTGTATATGAAGGGACGGTAGGGGGCATGCGTGATGCGCGAATCGCTAACACATGTGGCATTGGCTTTTGTTAAGCAACAACGCGAGCGTTGCGATGAGACGATTGCTGATGCTTCAATGTTGTGGGGATCCAAGCGCCATGCAGCCTTGAAGCCGTCCCCCAGTTTCTTCTAACAGGCCTGTGCGATGCGCGAATCGCCTAGCACACGACGCCATGGTCCTCGTTGAGTCGTAATGCGATGAACGTGGTGTAGTGTCGTGGCGATCCAAGCACCGCGTGGGCAGGAAGGTAGTTTGCTTGTCCCGTTCCGTGAATACAGGTGCATACAGGGGGATGGTGGGGGGCATGCGTGATGCGTTAATCGCCTAGCACATGTGGCATTGGCTTTCGTTAAGCAACAACGCGAGCGTTGCGATGAGACAATTGCTGATGCTTCAATGTCGTGGCAATCCAAGCACCATGTGGCCTTGAAGCCGTCCCCCGTTTGGTTCCGACGTGCCTGTGCGATGCGCAAATCGCTAAGCACACGACGCCATGGTCCTCGCTGAGTCGTAATAAGACGGATGTGGTTTAGTGTCGTCGCGATCCAAGCATCACATGGGTAGGAAGGTAGTTTGTTTGTCCCATTCCGTGAATAAAGGTGCATACAGGGGGACGGCGGGGGGTATGCGTGACGCGCGAATCGCCTAGCACATGTGGCATTGGCTTTCATTAAGCAATGACGCGAGCGTTGTGATGTGACGATTGCTGATGCTTCAATGTCGTGGCTATGCAAGCACCATGCGGCCATGAAGACATCCCCATGTTGGTTCCGACGGGCATGTACGATGCGCTAATCTCCTAGCACACGACGCCATGGTCCTCACTGAGTCATAATGCGACGGACGTGGTCTAGTGTCGTGGCGATCCAAGCATCGCGTGGGCAGGAAGGTAGTTTGCTTGTCCCGTTCCGTGAATACAGGTGCATACAGGTGGAAGGTGGGGGGCATGCGTGATACGCGAATCGCCTAGCATATGTGGCATTGGCTTTCGTTAAGCAATGACTCAAGTGTTGCGATGAGACGATTGCTGATGCTTCAATGTCGTGGCAATCCAAGCACTATGCGGCCTTGAAGCTATCCCCCGGTTGGTTCCGACAAGCCTGTGCGATGCGCGAATCGCCTAGCACATGACGCCATGGTCCTCGCTGAGTTATAATACGACGGACGTGGTCTAATGTCGTGGCGATCCAAGCACTGCGTGGGCAGGAAGGTAGTTTGCTTGTCCCGTTCAGTGAATACAGGTCCATACAGGGGGACGGCGGGGGGCATGAATGATACGTGGATTGCCTAGCACATGTGGCATTGGCTTTTGTTAAGCAACGACACGAGCGTTGCGATGAGACTATTGCTGATGTTTCAATGTCGTGGCGATCCAAGCACCAGGCGGTCTTGAAGCCGTCCGTCGCTTAGTTCCGACGTAACTGTACGATGCACGAATCGCCTAGCACACGATGCCATGGTCCTCGCTGAGTCAAAATGCGACGGACGTGGTCTAGTGTCGTGGCGAGCCAAGCACCGCGCGGGCAGGAAGGTAGTTTGCTTGTCCCATTCCTTGAATAAAGGTGCATACAAGGGGACGGCGGGGGGCATACGTGATGCACGAATCGCCAAACACATGTGGCATTGGCTTTCGTTAAGCAACGATTCGAGCATTGTCATGAGACGATTGCTGATGCTTCAATGTCGTGGCGATCCAAGCACCATGCGGCCTTGAAGACGTCCCCAGGTTGGTTTCGACGGGCCTATGCGATGCGCGAATCGCCTAGCACACGACACCATGGTCCTCGCTGAGTCATAATGCGGCGGACGTGGTCTAGTGTCATGGCGATCCAAGCACCGCGTGGGCAGGAAGGTAGTTTGCTTGTCCCGTTCGGTGAATACAGGTGCATACAAGTGGAATGTGGTGGGCATGCGTGATGCGCGAATCACCTAGCACATGTGGCATTGGTTTTCGTTAAGCAACGGCACGAGCATTGCGATGAGACTATTGCTGATGCTTCAATGTCATGGTGATCCAAGCACCGTACTGCCTCAAAGCCGTCCCTTGGTGTGTTCCTATGGTCCTGTGCGATGCGCATATCACCTAGTACACGACGCCATCGTCCTCGCAAAGTCGTAATGCGATGGACATTGTCTAGTGTCGTGGTGATCCAAGCACCGCGTGGGCAGGAAGGTAGTTTGCTTGTCCCGTTCCGGGCATACAAGTGCATACAAGGGGATGGTGGGGGGCATGCATGATGCGCGAATCGCCTAGCACATGTGGCATTGGCTTTCGTTAAGTGACGACACGAGTGTTGCGATGAGATGATTGCTGATGCTTCAATGTCATGGAAATCCAAGCACCGTGCTGCCTCGAAGCTGTCCCCGGTGTGTTCCCACTACTCTGCGCGATGCGCGAATTGCCTAGCACACGACGCCATGGTTCTCACTGAGTCATAATGGTACGGACGTGGTCTAGTGTCGTGGCGATCCAAGCACCGCGTGGGCAGGAAGTCCGCTTTCGGTTGGTACCTCAGTTGCTTAGAATCGGTGCATGGTCGGGCACCACGAAGTACGCCCTTAAGCTTGCGACGTGCAGCCTAGTCATGTACCTCGTGCTGGTCCCGTCCCGTGTCCCTCAGAATTTCTTCGTGCCTAGCAGTGCGTGCTCGGGCCATCTCGTCGGTTCCGTTCGCCTGAAGGGCTTCGTTTGCCTAGGCGGTGGGGCGGTTACCGGCTTGGTGGTCTGGGCATAGCAAATGTGATAGCGCGTGAGTGGTGGTCGGCTTGTGTGGGTCAGTTGGATCCCTGCTTGAGCAGCGATGTCCGCCCCTGCTTGCCTCTTCATTCGCGGGCCGAGTACTTACGTTGCCTCGGTCGGTAGGTCGGTTTCCTGTGTTGCGTACCTTCAAAGAAGGCAGTCCAAAGTCACATCGTCCATCTTTTGCCATACGTCTTCCTCCGTGGACGACGTGGGGCAAACCCCTAAGCACGTCCCGTGGTCCACGCTACTCACTCCAACAAGTACAGCACAAGTGGCCCGTGGGGCGTCACTCGATCTCTCAAATGCGGCACACCATGACGGTATGGGGTCCTTGGCCTCTCTTTGCCCAAAATCTGCATTAGTCGCTAATCGCGTACGACGGTCGTGCGCTCATCTCGAGCCGTCGACCCTTAGGGGATGATGTGCCTCGTGCGATTCCGGCGTCGTGAAGAATGCTACTTGGTTGATCCTGCCAATAGTCATATGATTGTCTCAAAGATTAAGCCATGCATGTGTAAGTATGAACTAATTCAGACTGTGAAACTGTGAATGGCTCATTAAATTAGTTATAGTTTGTTTGATGGTATCTACTACTCGGATAACCGTAGTAATTCTAGAGATAATACGTGCAACGAACCCCGACTTCTGGAAGGGTTGCAATTATT
>CM075783.1:47982541-47985041 GCA_037974665.1 Ehretia macrophylla
TGCCGCTCTATGGTGTACGTATCGGGCCCGCATGGAGCACGATGGTGCGCGCATGTGGCCAGCATGCCGCACGAAAGTTCGTGTATTGGCCCCCCATGCCGCACAAAGGTGAGCGGATAGTGCGCCCTTGCCGCACGATAGTAGGCGTATGGGGCGCGCATACCGCACGATGGTGCGCGCATGTGGCCCGCATGCCGCACGATGGTGCGCGCATGGGGTGCCCAATGCGCACGAAGGTGCACGCATGGTGCGCCCTTGCCGTACGATGGTGCTTGCATGTGGCCCGCATGCCGCACGAAGGTGCGCGCATGGGGCGCCCGTGCCGCACAATGGTGCGCGCAAATGGCGAGCACGCACCGCTCAAGGGGCGCTGTTAGGGCATTGTTGGGGCACGGCTGGGGCACTGTTGGGGCACAGCTGAGGGACGGTGGGGGTACACTTGGGGGACGATGGGGGATGTTGGGGGACGGCTTTGGCACTAGTAGGGGACGTTGGGCACGACGGACAATGTTAAGCATTCGAGGGAATTGGTGAAATATATTATGACACGAATGTAGACATTGATATTCTTGTACATGTGGTTTCTGAATCTACGAAGTAGTCTTAACTTTTGCCTTGTCCGACAAGCTGTTCGTCACATTTGTGAGGTGAAATAGATTAATCAGTTTCCTAATCCATCCAAAACAAATTGTAACACCAAATATCATGTAAACTAATTAATCTATGAATTAATATAAATTTTCCTGAATTTTCTAATATTTTTTTTGATTTTTTCCTATTTTTCGTAATTTATAAATATTAAAAATTAACTTTTCGGAAAAAAATATTTTTGAATATTATTTAACAAATTAATGTATGAGTTAATATAATTTTTTTTTTATTTTTCTACTATTTTTTCTGATTTTTTCATATTTTTGGTAATTATTAAATATTAAAAATTATTTTTTGAATTTTTTTTTTTAAGCATTTGGATATCATATGATATCAATAAGGAGCAAGTTGGGTACAAATATCATGCCTTATGGGGAATTTTATAGTGTAAAACACTCAATATGAATCTCTGGCAAATTGTATGCTATTGCTGTTACTTGGGTTTTTGCATTTAAATGTATTATAGGGGGGTATGTGGTGTCAAGCCTCCTAGTCGAGGGCCATGCGGGGGGACGTTGTGGGCACTTCGTGGCACATTGTGGGCTATATCGTGGGCTATATTATGGGCGGGAATGCCTACTGAGTGAATCACGCCGAGGTATTGCGTTGCATACCCGTGCGTTGGGGCCGTGCCACCCCGGCCCCGCGTCCCCCAGCATGTCCCTCGGCGTGGCACCAGGATGGCTAATGAAGAACGTGGTGGCTTCCCTAGCCCCTCATTATCCATCTTGGTGCCGCAACACCGTCGACGTCATTGGGATGGCTAATGAGGGGGCGAGTGGTTGCCCAAGCATAAAACTAGCCATCCCCGTGCCGCCGGCTAGATACACGTTGGGGGCCATTCCCGTCGCCCGATGTGTCATTGGGCCTGCGTGATGCGCGAATCGCCTAGCACATGTGGCATTGGCTTTTGTTAAGCAACGACGCGAGCGTTGCGATGAGACAATTGTTGATGCTTCAATATCGTGGCGATCCAAGCACCATGCGGCCTTGAAGTCGTCCCCCGGTTGGTTCCGACGTGCCTGTGCGATACGCGAATCGCCTAGCACACGACGCCATGGTCCTCGTTGAGTCGTAATACGACATACGTGGTCTAGTGTCATGGCGATCCAAGCACCGCATGGGTAGGAAGGTAGTTTGCTTGTCCCGTTTCGTGCATACCGGGGGACGGTAGGGGGCATGCGTGATGCGCGAATCGCCTAGCACATGTGGCATTGGCTTTCGTTAAGCAACGACGCGAGCGTTGCAATGAGACGATTGTTGATGCTTCAATGTCGTGGCGATCCATGCACCATGCGGCCTTGAAGTCGTCCCCCGGTTGGTTCCGACGTGCCTGTGCGATGCGCGAATCGCCTAGCACACGACCCCATGGTCCTCGCTGAGTCGTAATGCGACGGACGTGGTCTAGTGTCGTGGCGATCCAAGCACCACATGGGCAGGAAGGTAGTTTCCTTGTCCCGTTCCATGCATATGGGGGGACGGTGGGGGGCATGCGTGATGCACGAATTGCCTAGAACATGTGGCATTGGCTTTCGTTAAGCAATGACGTGAGCGTTACGATGAGACGATTGCTGATGCTTCAATGTCGTGGCGATCCAAGCACCACGTGGCCTTGAAGCCGTCCCCCAGTTGGTTTCGACAGGCCTATGCGATACGCGAATCGCCTAGCACACGATGTCATGGTCTTCGCTGAGTCGTAATGCGACGTACGTGGTCTAGTGTCGTGGTGATCCTTGCATTGCGTGGGCGGGAAGGTAGTTTGTTTGTCCCGTTTCGTGAATGCAAATGCATACAGGGGGACGATGGGGGGCATGCGTGATGTGCGAATCGCCTAGCACATGTGGCATTG
>CM075783.1:47992541-48000041 GCA_037974665.1 Ehretia macrophylla
GATGGGCCACATGCGCGCACCCATGCCTCACGATGGTGCGCGCATGGGGCGCTCATGCGCACACTGGTGTGCGCATGTGGCCGGCATGCCGCACGAAGGTGCGCGCATGGGCCGCCATGCCGCGTGATGGTTCGTGCATCGGGCGCGCAAACCGCACGATGGTGCACGCACGTGGCCCGCATGCCGGACGAAGGTGCACGCATGGGGCGCCCATGCCGTACAGCGATGCACGTATAGGGCACCCATGCCGTACAATGGTGTGTGCATGCCGCACAGCGGTGTGCGCATGCCGCACAGCGGGGCGCGCATGCCGCACAGCGGGGCGCCCATACCGCACGATGGTGCCCGCATGCCGCACGAAGGTGCGCACATGCGCCATCCATGCCGCTCGACGGTGCGCGCATCGGGCGCGCATGGTGCACGACGGTGCGCAGCTGTGGCCCGCATGCCGCACGAAGGTGCACACATGGGGCGCCCATGCCACTCGATGGTGCGCTCATCGTGCGCGCATGACGCACGATGGTGCGAGCATGTGGCCTGCATGCAGGACGAAGGTACGCGCATGGGGCGCCCATGCCACACAGCAATGCCGGCATGGGGTGCCCATGCCGCACGATGGTGCGCGCATGGGGCACTCATGCCGCATAGCGATGCGCACATGGGGCGCCCATGCCGCACGAAGGTGCGCACATGCGGCGCCCATGCCGCTCGATGGTGCGAGCATAGGGCACATATGGTGCACGATGGTGCGCGCATGTGGCCCGCATGCCGCACGAAGGTTCACGCATTGGGCGCCCATGCCGCACGAAGGTGCATGGATGGTGCGCCTTTCCTGCACGATGGTAGGCGTATGGGGAACGCATGCCGCATGATGGTGCGCTGGGGTGGCCCGCATGCCGCTATAAGGTGCGCGCATGGGGCGCCTATGTCGGACGATGGTGCGCTCATCGGGCGCGCATGCCGCACGATGGTGCGCGTATGTGGCCCGCATGCCGCACGATAGTGTGCTCATGGGGCGCCCATGCCGCACGAAGGTTCGCGCATGGTGAGCCCATGCTGCACGATGGTGCTCGCATCGGGCGAGCATGCCGCACGATGGTGCTTGCATGTGGCCCGCATGTCGCATGAAGGTGTGCGCATGGGGCGCCCATGTCGCACGATGGCGCGCTCATCGAGAGCGCATGCCGCACCATGGTACGCGCATGGGGCGTCCATGCCTCACGAAGGTGCACGCATGGTGGGCCCTTGCCGCACGATGGTGCGTGCATGTGGCCCTAAAGCCGCACGAAGGTGCGCACATGGGGCGCCCATGTCTGACGATGGTGCTCTCATCGGGCACGCATGCCGCACAATGGTGCGCGCATGGGGCGCCCATGCCGCACGAAGGTGCGCGCATGGTGCGCCCTTGCCGCACGATGGTGCTTGCATGTGGCCCGCATGCCGCACAATGGTGCTAGCATGGGGCGCCCATACCGCACGATGGTGCGCGCATGTGGCCCGCATGCAGCACAAAGGTGCGCGCATGGGGCACCTGTGCCGCACGATGGTGCATGCAAGTGGTGCGCGCAGGCCGCTCAAGGGGCTCTGTTGGGGCACTGTTGGGGCACGGCTGGGGCACTGTTCGGGCACAGCTGGGGGACGATGGGGGTACACTTGGGGGACGATGGGGGATGTTGGGGGACGGCTTTGGCACTAGTAAGGGACGTTGGGCACGACGAGCAATGTTAAGCATTCAAGGGAATTGGGCATGCGAAATGTATTATGACACGAATGTAGACATTGATATTCTTGTACAAGTGGTTTCCGAATCTACAAAGTAGTCTTAACTTTTGCCTTGTCCGACAAGCTGTTCATCACATTTGTGTGGCGAAATAGATTAATCGGTTTCCAAATCCATCCAAAACAAATTGTAACGCCAAATATCATGTAAACTAATTAATCTATGAATTAATATAAATTTTCCTAAATTTTCTAGTATTTTTTTGTGATTTTTTTCCTATTTTTCGTAATTTTTAAATATTAAAAATTAATTTTTCAGAAAAAAATATTTTTGAATATTATTTAACAAATTAATGTATGAATTAATATAATTTTTTCTGATTTTTCTGCTATTTTTTTGATTATTTCATATTTTTTCGTAATTATTAAATATTTAAAAAAAAAATTTTGAAAATTTTTTTTAAAGCATTTGGATATCATATGATATCAATAAGGAGCAAGTTGGGTACAAAGATCATATTGCAATAGTTACATGTATCAGGATGGGGTTTAACAGTGCCTCTCGATGTGACATGACTAAATTGGTTGACTATGGTACCCGACTGTAATCTGTTAGTAGCTGCCTTCCCCGAATTCTGGTCTTGACCCTGGGTACTCCCTCTCGTAGTCTGTCCTTGCACCCTCTGCCGTTTTGGGCATTCCTTGACCTTATGTTGATTACTACCGCAACCGTTACACCTTCCTGTTTTCCTCCAACAGTTAATCTCCAGATGACCTCTACGTGCACAGTGAGTACAACATGGGATTAAAGTAGTAGTAACACCTCCATAAGGGCCTCAAGCTACAGGAATATCTAAACCACATTGGCAAACTTTCTGAACAGGTAGCTGCTCCAGGCTCTGTACTTGACTCGGTTGACTCGACCCTGCCACTTCCTGACTCTTTCCTCTCTCAGCTTTTATTGCCTCTAAAAGAACTTCACCATAGGTGAGAAACTGAAAAGGAGCCAAGCTATTTTGAATCTCGGATCTCAGCCCTTGAATAAATCTCTGGATCTTTTTTCTCAGTAGTCTGTACCATTTTAGGAGCATACTAGGATAGTTGATTCAATCGGGTTTCGTACTGTGCAACCGTCAAATCCCCTTGTTTGAAGGTCACGAACTCATTCCTTCGAAGTCTCCCTCTACTTCCAAGAACTCTTCCAACCATTCTAAAAGAGGTAGGCCCAAATAGGATATGTATTTATATATACAATTATGTTACACGAGAAACAAGGATGTACTTATATAATCATACCACATAGGAATAGCCATATCTTAATGCATAGGATTGTATAATAAACATTAACAATTAGTATACAGCCTAGCATACAAGAAACCATTGTAACATATTAAACACTTAAAGCATACGGTGCACTTGAATCACATAGGCATGTTGAGCCCCTAAAACATATTGTTCACATTGGTTCACAAAAGCACATAATATTCAATGCTCGAAGCAATTAAAGAACATTAGCACACATTAATACATATAAACAAGATATTATAATTACCTTAGGGCTTCTACCCATGGTCCGAGAGTTGAACCCGACTAATGCCTAGTTAGTAAACTAAGCTCTGATACCATTCTAATATAAGGTGTCACGCCCTAACCCGACCTATAGAGGTTAGACTAGGGTGTGATCTAAACATTCAAGTCAGGCCTCGTACTTAACCGTTCATGAAGATTTAACACTTAACGTTTTGGCATAAACTCCAAATTTTTTTGAAAAACCGGCAGCATGACGACTGTAATTGGGCTATTTGGTTTGAGCTAATTCTCTAAATGCCTCAAATTTTTCAATCTCAATTTCATTTCCAACTAAGATTACTATTTACCATCAATTGAAATGCCTATTGGTTAACTCGAAGTCTCGTTGATTATTAACCTAGCATGATACTATGTCTCGTTTTTTGTTAAACCTCGTTACAGAAATACCTGTTGATCTTAGCTTAACAACGAGTACCTGCTTAAGATTTGGTTGATTCATTTTACTTAGCCCTTACCTAATGCTTCATAATCCTATTATAGGTACTAGGAGTAATAATAGCAAAATGACCATAGTAGCGTCTAGTGTCTGTCTAGTTTACATCAGTACAAACCAAAATTAGATCCCAAATTACAACGGGGGTCTTTTACATTACACGTCAAGCAACATGAAAAAGAAATAGTCTTCAAGTAGCATAGTTCACAAATAGCCATAATCACGCAAGGCACATAGGACAGGCAATCACTCCAAGGAATCATCATTAGGCACATCGTCCTCAGGTACCTGTTCTTGATCTTCTTCACCTGAGATGAGAAAAGAGGGTGAGTCCTTATGAACTCAGCGAGGAGAAACGAGAAGTAGGTTTTGAAACTCATTTTTCGGTTCAACTTATGAAAATCCTTTTGCAAGCATGAATATAATACAATTAAGTACATAACAATAATATAAAGTAAAGAAACACAATTACCAGTCTTTCCTCCCCGAGGTTCTCCAGGAACCAAGCGAGAGTACTTATACATATAGAAAAAGGATACGGTGAACTTTTGCTCTCAATGGTTGCGGCCGACTTCAAATCATCCCCTTAACACGCCAAGTGGGTGTACTCCGGATGTACCCCGAAATCCTATGACCCAACTCTCCGAGGAAGTCTAGCCCTCAAGCGAGAGAGGGAATTGGACAGTGGTAGTCACGGGTGCACCAGCAAGCCCGATGCCGCCCGGTGTGCGTGATCGCTACAACGCCAGACTGAAAGGTTGCAACCATGTATGCAATGCACATTTATGACATTTAATATATCACATTAGGAGGACAACAAAGTAGGTTGCCTCCAGACAGTCATAAGATTGCACATTGACAAGTAAACAAGCGAGGCACGAATAGACAAGTAATTTCACTTGAAAAGCATATGGAGTTATATGAACATTAAACTGGCAGCCATGTAACACATGTAAATCAAGTCATATAACTCATTTCAAAGTCCACGTAATCAAATATTAAGATTATTCAACAAACAACAACATCTACGTGGGCTCGAATACAAGAAAGGCCTATTTGTCAACATGCAATGATCAAAATCACATTTAAGGCTATAAGGGCATCTACGGGCAGCCTACTAAGCATATAATTCCACACAATATCCAAATGATCAACACTTAGCAAGTTCGCCTAGTCACCAGGGTTTCCATTTCGTGCTAACCCGTGCAATTAAGCCCCAAGTCAACTCAAAATCAATCTCAAGCCAAGCATCAATTAATCCAAACATCCCCCAAGTACTCAAAACAATCCACACAACATCCCAATGACACAATCCAAAGAAATTAATACCACAAGAGAAGGTACAACAAATTTTCTATGCATACAACCAAGTGAAACCCTCACTGCAATAGGCTGTTTTCCCACAATCATTAAGACAAGAAAACAATCTACAATTCCAGTGAATAAGATGTCAAATTAAAGCTTAAGGAGTGAGCTAAAATCAGAAACAAACCTTGCATCATTTGGAGTTCGGGATCATAAGTTATAGCCGAAACAGTGGGATAGCACAAAACTGTCCAGATTTGCACACATTTCGATAATTGACGTTTTTGAGGTCCTTTGGGTCAGATTTAGCCTTAGTCCATTTCTGACAAAAATGTCCCAAACTGAAAAATCTAGCAGTGAACTAAATTTCATACATTTTGGACATCATTTACTAAGTCAAATCGTGTTCATTCTACAAGGTCAGTGCATCTGCCAAAACCTGCTTCATTTTTCCAGATTTCCAGATTTGGACACATTTTAATGATTTGCCATTTTGAGGACCTTAAAGTCGAAAATAGCTTTGGCCTATTTTTGCGCAACATTGTTCCAAACTGGAAAAACTAGTCACCTACCAATTTTAATGCATTTTAAACATCATTTGCATAGCCAAACTCACCTCAAAATAACGGGTCAGAGAGCTGTCACATAATCCGATTTCACCTATCATCATCTTCAAGCCAAAATCTTGCCATGCATGGTTGTAAAAGCTTATGAACGAACATATAACTCAAGAACAGAAGCAAAGACATACATTTATGAGCATGCATGTGGATTTTTGAAGAATTTTCAAAAGGTTTTAGCCCTCACCTTAGCAAATCAACAAGACGATGCACAAAAACTTGTTGAAGCACAATTTTCTTCTTCTTCTTTGCCTAGCCGAGATTCCAACTTGGTTTTCTCTATTTTTCCTAGCTTAGTGACCAAGCTCTTAGTACATGCATGTGGTTAGAATAAGAAGAAAAGAAATGGAAGCTTAGTAACTCACTTAGGGCCAAAATGAAGACTCAAGAGCTTGCATGTGAGTTTTCTTGCAACCTAGCTAGCTTGGTTGAGTTCCTTTGCTTGTGGCTTGGCTTGATTAACCATATGATGATGAAGATGAGCTAAGAGGTGTATGAACTCAGCCAAAACTGAGATTGAGAGAGAAGAATGAGAGGGAGAGAGAGAAATGTGAGGAGAGTGAGAGAAATGAGAGAAAATAGAAGCTTTTGCAATTGTTGATGCAAATGTTGGCCTTGGGCATGCAAAAATCAGATTTTGTGTCATCTTTTGAGCATCTTTTGAGTTGTTTTAGCATGTGTGTAAGAGAATGTTGGGTATTTAGGGATTTTAGATAGAATAGAATATAGGATATGTTTAGAGGTTTGTGAGATTTTGTCTTGTAGTGAGTTTAAAATATAATATTTAGGTGTTAGTAGATTTTGTAGAGATTTGAATTAGGATTATAATAATAGTTAGTAGTGTTTGTAGGATTATTTTATAGTCTAGTACTTTGTGTAGGATTCTTTCTTGATTAACGTGGTGGCACGGATTCCTAGGTCTAGGGCACAAATTATGAGGTAGACACGAACTACGAGGTAAGACACGAACTTCAAGACTAATGCATGAACTTTAAGACTAATGCATGTACTTCAAGATAAATGCACAGATTTCAATGCAAATGCACACAACCCTAGGTAAATGTACGTAAACCAATACAAGGCACGTAATTCAATGCAATGCACGTAAATTGAGGTACAACTCTTAAACCTAGGTTAGGACACGCAATTCAAGGTCAGGGCACACAAAATGAGACAACGCACGCAATTCAAAGTTGAGGCACCTAAGTCAAGGATCAAGGCACATAATTCTAGGTCAAGGCACGAATGACGAGGCAAAACCAAGATAGGGCATGCAATCCAAGATTAGTCATATCATTCTTGGTCTATGACATAAAAATCAAGGTAACACACGTTATTCGGGGTCGGGCCTCACAAAACTCGCATGCAAGCTCCAGCTATCCTGAGGGAAACTTCGGAGGAAACCAGCTACTAGATGGTTCGATTAGTCTTTCGCCCCTATACCTAAGTCAGACGAACGATTTGCACGTCAGTATCACTACGGGCCTCCACCAGAGTTTCCTCTGGCTTCACCCCGCTCAGGCATAGTTCACAATCTTTCGGGTCCCAACAGGTATGCTCGCACTCGAACACTTCTCAGAAGATCAAGGTCGGTCGGCGATGCACCCCCCGGGGGTGATCCTGCCAATCAGCTTCCTTGCGCCTTGCGGGTTTACGCACCCGTTGACTCGCACACATGTCAGACTCCTTGGTCCGTGTTTCAAGACGGGTCGAATGGGGAGCCCGCAGACCAGCACCGGGAGCGCGCAGATGCCGAAGCACACCGAAGGCGCACGCTGCCCTGCCACGATCGAGGCGACAACGTTCCGCGGGCATATCTACTGCCCGGGCTTT
>CM075783.1:48005041-48010041 GCA_037974665.1 Ehretia macrophylla
ACTCAGCGAGGACCATGGCGTCGTGTGCTAGGCAATTCGTGCATCGCACAGGCCTGTTGGAACCAACAGGGGGACGGCTTCAAGGCTGCGTGGTGCTTGGATCGCCACAACATTGAAGCATCAGCAATCGTCTCATCGCAACGCTCGCGTCGTTGCTTAATGAAAGCCAATGCCACATGTGCTAGGTGATTCGCGCATCACGCATGCCCCCCACCGTCCACCTGTATGCACCTGTATTCACGGAACGAGACAAGCAAACTACCTTCCTGCCCACGCGGTGCTTGGATCGCTACGACACTAGACCACGTCCGTCGCATTACAACTTAGCGAGGACCATGGCATCGTGTGCTTGGCGATTTGCGCATTGCACAGGCCTGTCGGAACCAACTGGGGGACGACTTCAAGGCCGCATGGTGCTTGGATAGCCACGACATTGAAGCATCAGCAATCTTCTCATCGCAACGCTTGCGTTGTTGCTTAACGAAAGCCAATACCACATGTGCTAGGCAATTCGCGCATCACGCATGCCCCCCACCGTCCCCCCGTATGCACGGAACGGAACAAGCAAGCTACCTTCTTGCCTACGCGGTGCTTGGATCGCCATGACACTAGACCACGTCCGTCGCATTACGACTCAACGAGGACCATGGCGTTGTGTGATAGGCGATTCGCACATCGCACAGGTGTTTTACACCACATACCCCCTATAATACATTTAGATGCAAAAACCCAAGTGACAACAGTAGCGTACATTTTGCCAGAGATTCATAATTGGTGTTTTACACTATAAAAGGCCCCATATGGCATGATCTTTGTTCCCAACTTGCTCCTTCTTGATATCATATGATATCCAAATGCTTCAAAAAAAAATTTCAAAAAAATATTTTTTAATATTTAATAATTGCAAAAAAATAGCGGAAAATCAGAAAAAATAGTAGAAAATTCAGAAAATTTTTTATTAATTTGTTAAATGATATGGAAAAAAATTTTTTTCAAAAAATTAATTTTCAATATTTAAAATTACGAAAAATAGGGAAAAATCACAAAAAAGACAAGAAAATTCATGAAAATTTATATTAATTCAAAAATTAATTAGTTTACATAATATTTGGCGTTACAATTTGTTTTGGATGGATTGAAAAACCGATTAATCTATTTCGCCTCACAAATGTGACGAACTGTTTGTCGGACAAGGCAAAGGTTAGGACTACTTCATAGATTCGGAAACCACTTGTACAAGAATATCAATGTCTACATTCGTGTCATAATATATTTCGCATGCCCAATTCCCCCGAATGCATAACATTGCCCATCGTGCCCAACGTCTCCTACTAGTGCCAAACCCGTCCCCCAACATCCTCCATCGTCCCACAAGTGCATCCCCGCCGTTCCCCAGCCGTGCCCCAACAATGCCCTAGCCGTGCCCCAATAGTGCCCCAGCCATGCCCCAACAGTGCCCCTTAAGCTTCCCGCGCGCACCACTTGCGCGCACCATCGTGTGGTACGGGCGCCCCATGCGCGCACCTTCGTGCGGCATGCGGGCCACATGCTTGCACCATCGCGTGGCATGGGCGCCCAATGCACGCACCATCATGGGGCATGGGCGCACCATGCGCGCACCTTCGTGCTGCATAGGCGCCCCATGCGCGCACCATCGTGCGGCATACGCGCCACATGCGCACACCATCATAAGGCATGGGCGGCCCATGCGTGCACCATTGTCCAGCATGCGGGCCAAATACCAGCCCCATCGTGCAGCATGCGTACCCGATAGGCACACCATCGTGCAGCATGGGCGCACCATGCACGCACCTTCGTGCGGAATGGGCGCCCTATGCGCACATAATCGTGCGGCATGTGGGCGTGCCCGATGGGCATACCATCGTGCGGCATGGGCGCACCATGCACGCACCTTCGTGCGGAATAGGTGCCCTATGCGCACACAATCGTGCGGCATGTGGGCCACATGCCGCACCATCGTGCAGTATAGGCGCCCCATGCGTTCATCATGCGCGCACCAACGTGCGGCATGCGGGCCACATGCAATCACCATCTTGCGGCATGCGCGCTCGATGGGCGCACAACCGTGCGGCATGGGCGCACCATGCTCGCACCTTCGTGCGGCATGGGCGCCTTATGCGCGCACCATCGTGCTGCATGCGGGCCATATGCGCGCACCATCGTGCATCATGCGCGCCCGATGAGCCCACCATCGTCCGACATGGGCGCCCCATGCGCGTACCTTCGTGCAGCATGCGGGCCATATGCTCGCACCATCACGCGGCATGGGCGTCCAATGCGCACACCATCATGGGACATGGGCGCACCATGCGCGCACCTTCTTGCGGCATGGGCGCCCCATGCGCGCACCATCGTGCGGCATGCGCGCAACATGCGCACACCATCATAAGGCATGGGCGGCCCATGCCTGCACCATCGTGCTGCATGCGGGCCAAATACCAGCCCCATTGTGCAGCATGCGTACCCGATGGGCACACCATCGTGCGGCATGGGCGTACTATGCACGCACCTTCGTGTGGAATGGGCGCCCTATGCGCACACAATCGTGCGGCATGTGGGCGTGCCCGATGGGCACACCATCGTGCGGCATGGACGCACCATGGACGCACCTTCGTGCGGAATGGGCGCCCTATGCGCATACAATCATGCAGCATGTGGGGCACATCCGCCCACCATCGTGCGGCATAGGCGCCCCATGCGTGCACCATCGTGCGGCATGCGGGCCACATGCAATCACCATCTTGCGGTATGCGCGCTCGATGGGCGCACAATCGTACGGCATGGGCACACCATGCTCGCACCTTCGTGCGGCATGGGCGCCCTATGAGCGCACCATCGTGTCGCATGCGGGCCATATGCGCGCACCATCGTGCATCATGCGCGCCCGATGAGCCCACCATCGTCCGACATGGGCGCCCCATGTGCGTACCTTCGTGGGGCATGCGGGCCAAATGCTCGCACCATCGCGCGGCATGGGCGCCCAATGCGCGCACCATCATGGGGCGTGGGCGCACCATGCGCGTACCTTCGTGCGACATGGGCGCCCCATGCGCGCAACATCGTGCAGCATGCGCGCCACATGCCTACACCATCATAAGGCATGGGCGGCCCATGCGTGCACCATCGTGCGGCATGCGGGCCAAATACCAGACCCATCGTGGAGCATGCGTTCCCGATGGGCATACCATCGTGCGGCATGGGCGCACCAAGCACGCACCTTCGTGCGGAATGGGCGCCCTATGCGCACATAATCGTGCAGCATGTTGGCCACATGCGCGTACCATCATGCGGCATTGGCGCCCCATGCGTGCACCATCGTGCGGCATGCAGGCCACATGCAATCACCATCTTGTGGCATGTGCGCTCAATGGGCGCACAACCGTGAGGCATGGGCGTACCATGCTCACACCTTCGTGCGGCATGGGCGCCCTATGCGCGCACCATCGTGCTGCATGTGGGCCATATGCGCGCACCATCGTTCATCATGCACGCCCGATGAGCCCACCATCGTGCGATATGGGAGCCCCATGCGCGTACCTTCGTGCGGCATGAGGGCCACATGTGCGTCCCATGCACGTACCATCGTGCGTCATGCGGGCCAGATGCATGCCAGATGCGCACACCATCTAGCAGCATGGGCATAGCATCGTGCGGCATGTGAACACCATCATGCGGCATGGGCGCACCATGCTCGCACCTTCGTGCGGCATGCGTGCTCGATGAGCATACCATCGTGCGTCATGGTCGGCCTATGCGCGCACCTTCGTGTGGCATACGGGCCCCATGCGCACACCATCGTGCGGCATATGCTCACCATTGAGTGGCATGGGCGCCCCATGCTCGCACCATCATGCGGCATGCTCACACCATCGTACGGCATGGGAGCCGCATGCGCGCATCTTCGTGCGGCATGGGTGCACCTTCGTGCGGCATGTGCGTACCATTGGGCAGCATGGGAGCCCTATGCGCACACCATAGTATGGCATGGGTGCCCTATGCGCACACCTTTTGGGCCGCATAGGCGCCTCATGCGCGCACCTTCGTGTGGCATGCGCGCACCATCGTGGGGCGTGGGTGCCCGATGCGCGCACCTTCGTGCGGCACGCGGGCCTCATGTGTGCCCCATCGTGCGGCATGGGCGCCGCATGCGTGCGCCAATTGCTTGCCCTATCGTGCCCCATGCGCGACCCCGCTGCGCCCCAACTACATACCCAGCTGAGGCCCAAGGACGTGTCCCAAGTACGTGCAACACCGTGGGCAGTCGTGCCACAACCGTTCACCAACGTGCCCAGCCGTGCCGAATATAGGGGCAATATAACCTCAGTCACCGTTAATGCTAAGGGAAGAACGTTAGGCACCTATACGGGTCGGCATCACACAAGGTCGGATTTAAATTTTTTGTCATCTCTTACCGAACAAGCATAGGCTGTCTAACACTTAGGCACTTGAGGGGATGAGCGGGGTCGACCAACAGTGGGTCCGTTCACACGTAGCACTTGGGCATCATTAGGCATAGCATTTGGGCATCGCACTTGGGCATAGCACTTGGGCATCGCACTTGGGCATAGCGGTTGGGTGCACATAGCACTTGGGTATAGCACATAGCACATATGCACATAGCACTTGGGTGGGCATACTTGGGCATAGCATCATTGGGCTTAGCACAAAGCACTTCTTGGGCATAATTGGGCATCATCGTTGCCTCGAAACCCCAGGACACTTGCGGCGGCACTATAGCAGGCAGCGAGCGTGGCATGTCAAACTAACTTGGGCTAATGTTATTCGGACTCAGAGCACTTGGCAACACTTTGGCATTCTTGCGTCGACACTTGGGTAACGACTTATAACTTACATAGGCACTTGGAGACACGCTTGGGGAGTGACATAGGGCGTCGAACCTCTTTGCATGTTTTGGGGAAATAGTTTTGGTTGACGGGATGGGAAGGGATGGGATTGCGGATGGGGCAGAGATAGGCGAG
>CM075783.1:48017541-48020041 GCA_037974665.1 Ehretia macrophylla
CTAGACCATGTCTGTCGTATTACGACTCAACGAAGACCATGGCATCGTGTTCTAGGCGATTCGCGCATCGCACAGGCCTGTTGGAAACAACCGGGGGACGACTTCAAGGCCACATGGTGCTTGGATAGCCACGACATTGAAGCATCAGCAATCGTCTCATCGCAACGCTCACGTCGATGCTTAACGAAAGCCAAAGCCACACGTGCTAAGCAATTTGCGCATCACGCATGCCCCCCACCGTCCCCTTGTATTCAGCTATATTCACAGAATGCGAAAAGAAAACTACCTTCCTACCCACGCGGTGCTTGGATCGCCATGACACTAGACCACGTCCGTCGTATTACGACTCAGCGAGGACCATGGCGTCGTGTGCTAGGCGATTCGTACATCGTACAGGCCGGTCGGAACCAACCAGGAGACGGCTTCAAGGCCGCATGGTGCTTGGATGGCCTTGACATTGAAGCATCAGTAATCGTCTCATCACAACACTCGCGTCGTTGCTTAACGAAAGCCAATGCCACATGTGCTAGGCGATTCGCGCATTACGCATGCCTCCCACCGTCCCCCCGTATGCACGGAATGGGACAAGCAAACTACCTTCCTGCCCACGCGTGCTTGGATCACCACGACACTAGACCACGTTCGTCGCATTACGACTCAGCGAGGACCATGGCATCGTGTGCTAGGCGATTCGCGCATCGTACAGGAACGTCAGAACCCACCGGGGGACAGCTTCGAGGTCGCATGGTGCTTGGATCACCACGACATTGAAGCATTAGCAATCGTCTCATTGCAACGCTCACGTCGTTGCTTAACGAAAGCCAATGCCACGTGTGCTAGGCGATTCGCGCATCGCGGTTGTTGCCACCGTCCCCTAAGAGCCACCCAAGCCCACGCGGTGCTTGGATAGCCACAAAACTAGACCATTGCCGCGCGCATCCCCTCAGCAATGGCCATGGCTTCGTGTGCTTGGCGATTTGCACATCGCGCAGGCCCAACGACACATCGGAGAATAGGAATGTCCCCCAATGTGTACCTAGCCGGCGGCACGGGGATGGCTAGTTTTGTGCTTGGGCAACCATTCGCCCCCTCATTAGCCGTCCCATTGACGACGACGGTGTTGCGGCACCAAGATGGATAATGAGAGGCTAGGGAAGCCACCACGTTCCTCATTAGCCATCCTTGTGCCATGCCGAGGGATATGCCGGGGGACGCGGGGTGGGGGTGGCACGGCCCCAACGCACGAGTATGCAACGCAATACCTCGGCGTGATTCACTCGGTAGGCATTCCCGCCCACAATATAGCCCACGATATAGCCCACAATCTGCCTCGAAGTGCCCACAACGTCCCTCCATATGGCCCTCGACCAAGAGGCTTGACACCACACACCCCCCTATAATACATTTAGATGCAAAAACCCAAGTGACAGTAGTAGCATACATTTTGCCAGAGATTCATAATAGGTGGTTTACACTATAAAAGGCCCCATATGGCATGATCTTTGTATCCAACTTGATCCTTATTGATACCATATGATATCCAAATCCTTCAAAAAAAAAATTTTGAAAAAGTATTTTTTAATATTTAATAAATGCGAAAAATAGGGAAAAATTAGAAAAAATAGTAGAAAATTCAGAAATTTTTTTATTAATTCATACATTAATTTGTTAAATGATATGCAAAAATATTTTTTTTGAAAAATTAATTTTCACTATTTAAAATTTACGAAAAATAGGGAAAAATCACAAAAAAAAAAATTAGAAAATTAAGGAAAATTTATATTAATTCAAAAATTATTTAGTTTACATGATATTTGGCGTTACAATTTGTTTTGGATGGATTGGAAAATCGATTAATCTATTTCGCCTCACAAATGTGACAAACTGTTTGTCAGACAAGGCTAAGGTTAAGACTACTTCGTAGATTCGGAAACCACTTGTACAAGAATATCAATGTCTACATTCGTGTGATAATACATTTCGCAAGCCCAATTCCCCCAAATGCATAACATTGCCCGTCGTGCCCAACGTAACCTACTAATGCCAAAGCCGTCCCCTAACATCGCCCATCATCCCCCAAGTGTACCCCCACCGTTCCCCAGCCGTGCCCCAACAGTGCCCGAACAGCGCCCCTTGCGCGCCCCCCTCATGCCACCTGCGCGCCCCATCGTGCGGCACGGGGGCCCCATGCACGCACCTTCGTGCCGTATGCGGGCCACATGCGCGTACCATCAGGCGGCATGGGCGCCTAATGCGCGTACCATAGTGCGACATGGGTGCCCTATGCACACACCAACGTACGGCATGCGGGCCACATGCGCGTACCATCGTGCGGAATGCGCGCCCGATAAGCACACCATCGTGTGACATGGGCGCCCCATGCGCTCACCTTCGTGCGGCATGCGGGCCATATGCGCGCAAAATCGTGCGCCATGCGGGCCCGATGCGCCCACCATCTAGCGGCATGGGTGCCGCATGTGCGTACCTTCGTGTGGCATGG
>CM075783.1:48027541-48035041 GCA_037974665.1 Ehretia macrophylla
GTGCTAGGCGATTCGAGCATCGCACAGGCCCGTCGGAACAAAACGGGGGACGACTTCAAGGCCCCATGGTGCTTCGATCGCCGCAAAAGTGAAGCATCAGCAACCGTCTCATTGCAACGCTCGCGTCGTCGCTTAACAAAAGCCAATGCCACATGTGCTAGACGATTCGCGCATCACACATGCCCCCCACCGTCCCCCTATATGCACCCGTATGTATGGAACGGGACAAGAAAACTATATTCCTGCCCACGCGATGCTTGGATCGCCACAACACTAGACCACATCCGTCGCATTACGACTCAGCGAGGACCATGGCGTCATGTACTAGGCGATTCGCGCATCGCGCAGGCCCATAGTAACACACCGGGGGACGGCTTCGAGGTCGCACGGTGCTTGGTTCGCCACGAGATTGAAGCATCAGCAATCGTGTCATAGCAACGCTTGCGTTGTTGCTTAACGAAAGCCAATGCCACATGTGCTAGGCAATTTGCGCATCACGGATGCCCCCCACAGTCCACCTGTATGCACCTGTTTTCACGGAACGGGACAAGCAAACTACCTTCCCGCCCACGCGGTGCTTGGATCGCCACGACACTAGACCACGTCCTTTCGCATTACGACTCAGCGAGGACCATGGCGTCGTGTGCTAGGCGATTCGAGCATCGCACAGGCCCGTCGGAACAAAACGGGGGATGACTTCAAGGCCCCATGGTGCTTGGATCGCCATGACATTGATGCATCAGCAACCGTCTCATTGCAACGCTCGCGTCGTCGCTTAACAAAAGCCAATGCCACATGTGCTAGGCGATTCGCGCATCACACATGCCCCCCACCGTCCCCATATATGCACCCGTATGCACGGAACGGGACAAGAAAACTATATTCCTGCCCACGCGATGCTTGGATCGCCACGACACTAGACCACGTCCGTCGCATTACGACTCAGCGAGGACCATGGCATCATGTACTAGGCAATTCGCGCATCACGCAGGCCCATAGTAACACACCGGAGGACGGCTTCGAGGTCGCACGGTGCTTGGTTCGCCACGAGATTGAAGCATCAGCAATCGTGTCATAGCAACTCTTGCGTTGTTGCTTAACGAAAGCCAATGCCACATGTGCTAGGCAATTCGCGCATCACGGATGCCCCCCACAGTCCACCTGTATGCACCTGTTTTCACGGAACGGGACAAGCAAACTACCTTCCCGCCCACGCGGTGCTTGGATCTCCACGACACTAGACCACGTCCTTTCGCATTACGACTTAGCGAGGACCATGGCGTCGTGTGCTAGGCGATTCGAGCATCGCACAGGCCCGTCGGAACAAAACGGGGGACGACTTCAAGGCCACATGGTGCTTGGATCGCCATGACATTGAAGCATCAGCAATCGCCTCCATCGCAACGCTCGCGTCGTCGCTTAACAAAAACTAATGCCACATGTGCTAGGCGATTCGCGCATCACACATGCCCCCTACCGTCCCCCTGTATGCACTCGTATGCACGAAACGAGACAAGCAAACTACCTTCCTGCCCAAGCAGTGCTTGGATCGCCACGACACTAGACCACGTCCGTCGTATTACAACTCAGCGAGAACCATGGCGTCATGTACTAGGCGATTCGCGCATCGCGCAGGCCCTTAGTAATACACCGGGGGACGGCTTCGAGGTCGCACGGTGCTTGGTTCGCCACGAGATTGAAGCATCAGTAATCGTGTCATAGCAACGCTTGCGTTGTTGCTTAACGAAAGCCAATGCCACATGTGCTAGGCAATTCGCGCATCACGGATGCCCCCCACAGTCCACCTGTATGCACCTGTTTTCACGGAACGGGACAAGCAAACTACCTTCCCGCCCACGCGGTGCTTGGATCTCCACGACACTAGACCACGTCCTTTCGCATTACGACTTAGCGAGGACCATGGCGTCGTGTGCTAGGCGATTCGAGCATCGCACAGGCCCATCGGAACAAAACGGGGGACGACTTCAAGGCCCCATGGTGCTTGGATCGCCATGACATTAATGCATCAGCAACCGTCTCATTGCAACGCTCGCGTCGTCGCTTAACAAAAGCCAACGCCACATGTGCTAGGCGATTCGCGCATCACACATGCCCCCCACCGTCCCCCTATATGTACCCGTATGCACGGAACGGGACAAGAAAACTATATTCCTGCCCACGCGATGCTTGGATCGCCACGACACTAGACCACGTCTGTCGCATTACGACTCAGCGAGGACCATGGCGTCATGTACTAGGCGATTCGCTCATCGCGCAGGCCCATAGTAACACACCGGGGGACGGCTTCGAGGTCGCACGGTGCTTGGTTCACCACGACATTGAAGCATCAGTAATCGTGTCATCGCAACGCTCGCGTCGTTGCTTAACGAAAGCCAATGCCACATGTGCTAGACGATTCGCGCATCACGCATGCCCTCCTCCGTCCACCTGTATGCACCTGTATTCACGGAACGGGACAAGCAAACTACCTTCCTGCCCATGCAGTGCTTGGATCGCCACGACACTAGACCACGTCCATCGCATTACGACTCAGCGAGGACCATGGCATCGTGTTCTAGGTGATTCGCGCATCACACAGGCCCGTCGGAACCAAACTGGGGACGACTTCCAGGCCGCATGGTGCTTGGATCGCCACGACACTAGACCACATCCGTTGTATTACGACTCAGCGAGGACCATGGCATCGTGTGCTAGGTGATTCGAGCATCGCGCAGGCCAGTGGGAACATACCGGGGGACGGCTTCGAGGCAGCACGGTGCTTGGATCGCCGCAAAAGTGAAGCATCAGCAATCGTCTCATCGCAACGCTCGTGTCATCACTTAACGAAAGCCAATGCCACATGTGCTAGGTGATTCACGCATCACGCATGCCCCCCACCGTCCCTCTGTATGCACCCGTATGCACTGAACGAGACAAGAAAACTACCTTCCTGCCCACGCGATGCTTGGATCGCAACGACACTAGACCACGTCCGTCGCATTACGACTCAGCGAGGACCATGGTGTCGTGTGCTAGGCGATTCGCGCATTGCACAAGCCCGCCGGAACCAACCGGGGGACGACTTCAAGGCTGCATGGTGCTTGGATCGCCACGACATTAAAGCATCAGCAATCGTCTCATCGCAATGCTCGCGTCGTTGCTTGACAAAAGCCAATGCCATATGTGCTAGGCGATTCGCCCATCACGCATGCCCCCCACCGTCCCCTTATATGCACCTTTATTCACAGATATGGACAACCAAACTACCTTTCTGCCCACGAGGTACTTGGATTGCCTCAAAATTAGACCACGTCTATCATATTACGACTCATCGAGGACCATGGCGTCGTGTTCTATGCGATTCACGCATCGCAAACGCCCGTCAGAAACAATCGAGGGACTGCTTCAAGGCCGCATGGTGCTCAGATCGCCACGACATTGAAGAATTAGCAATCGCCTCATCGTAACGCTCACGTCGTTGCTTAACGAAAGCCAAAGCCACATGTGCTAAGCGATTCGCGCATCATGCATGCCCCCCACCGTCCACCTGTATGCACCTGTATTCACGAAATGGGACAAGCAAACTACCTTCCTGCCCACGCGGTGCTTGGATCGCCACGATACTAGACCACGTCCTTCACATTACTACTCAGCGAGGACCATGGCATCGTGTGCTAGGCGATTCGCGCATTGCACAGGCCTGTCGGATCCAACCGGGAGATGGCTTCAAGGCCGCATGGTGCTTGGATCGCCACGACATTAAAGCATCAGCAATCGTCTCATCGGAACGCTCGCGTCGTTGCTTAACGAAAGCTAATGCCACATGTGCTAGGTGATTCGCGCATCACACATGCCCCTTACCGTCCCCCCATATGCATGAAACGGGACAAGCGAACTACATTCCTACCCACGCGTGCTTGGATCGCCACGACACTAGACCACGTCCGTCGCATTATGACTCAGCGAGGACCATGGTGTCGTGTGCTAGGCGATTCGCGCATCGTACAGGCACATCAGAACCCACCGGGGGAAGCTTCAAGGCCGCATGGTACTTGGATCGCCACGACATTGAAGCATTAGCAATCATCTCATTGCAACGTTAGCGTCGTTGCTTAACGAAAGCCAATGCCACATGTGCTAGGCGATTCGCACATCACGGTTGCCCCTACCATCCCCCAAGAGCCACCCAAGCCCACACAGTGCTTGGATCGCCACGACACTAGACCATGGCCGCGCGCATCTACTCGGCAACAGTCATGGCTTCGTGTGCTAGGCAATTTGTGCATCGTGCAGGTCCAACAACACGTCGGGGGACGGGAATATCCCCCAACGTGTACCTAGCCGACGGCACGGGGATAGCTAATTTTGTGCTTGGGCAACCACTCGCCCCCTCATTAGCCATCGCAATGATGTCGACGGTGTTACGGTACCAAGATAGATAATGAGGGGCTAGGGAAACCACCACGTTCCTCATTAGCCATCCTGGTGCCGCGCCAAGGGACATACGGGGGGACGCGGGGCGGGGGTGGCACAGCCCCAACACACGGGTATGCAACGCAATACCTCGGCGTGATTCACTCGGTAGGCATTCCCGCCCACAATATAGCCCACGATATAGCCCACAATGTGCCATGAAGTGGCCAAAACGTCCCCCCATATGGCCCTCGACCAGGAGGCTTGACACCACATACCCCCTATAATACATTTAGATGTAAGAACCCAAGTGACAAAAATAGCGTATATTTTGCCAGAAATTCATAATGGGTGTTTTACACTATAAAAGGCCCCATATGGCAAGATCTTCGTGCCCAACTTGTTCCTTATTGATATCATATAATATCCAAATGCTTCAAAAAAATATTTTCAAAAAAATATTTTTTAATATTTAATAATTGCGAAAAATAGTGAAAAATCAGAAAAAATAGTAGAAAATTCAGAAAAAATTTATTAATTCATACATTAATTTGTTAAATGATATGCAAAAATAGTTTTTTCGAAAAATTAATTTTCAATATTTAAAAATTACGAAAAATAGGAAAAAATCATAAAAAATACTAGAAAAATTAGGAAAATTTATATTAATTCAAAAATTAATTAGTTTACATGATATTTGGCGTTACAATTTGTTTTGGATGGAATGGAAAATCGATTAATCTATTTCGCCTCACAAATGTGACGAGCTGTTTGTCGGACAAGGCAAAGGTTAAGACTACTTCGTAGATTCAGAAACTACTTGTACAAGAATATCAATGTCTACATTCGTGTCATAATACATTTCGCATGCCTAATTCCCCCGAATGCATAACATTGCCCGTCGTGCCCAACGTCCCCTACTAGTGCCAAAGCCGTCCCCCAACATCCCCCATCGACACCAAAGTGTACCCCCACCGTCCCCTAGCCGTGCCCCAACAGTGCCCGAACAGTGCCCCTTGAGCGCCCCACTCGTGCCACTTGCGCGCACCATCGTGCGGCATGGATGCCACATACGGGCACCTTCGTGCGGCATGCAGGCCACATACGCGCACCATCGTGCGGCATGGGCGCACCATGCGCGCACCTTCGTGCGGCATAGGTGCCCCATGCGCGTACTATCGTGCGGCATGCGAGCCACATGCACATACCATCGTGCGGCATGGGCGCCCCATGCACGCACCATCGTGTGGCATGCGGGCCACATGCAAGCACCATCGTACGGCATGTGCGCACCATGTGTGCACCTTCGTACGGAATGGGCGCCCTATGCGTGAACCATCGTGCGGCATGCGGGCCACAGGCACGCACTATCGTGCGACATGGGCGCCCCATGCGCGTACCATCGTGCGGCATGAGGGCCACATGCAAGCACCATCGTGCGACATGTGCGCCTGATACGCACACCACCGTGCGGCATGGGCGCACCATGCGAGCACCTTCGTGAGGCATGGGCGCCCCAAGCGCGCATAATAGTGCGGCATGCGGGCCACATGCGCTCACCATCGTGCGGCATGCGCGCCTGATGAGCGTACCATCGTGCGACATGGACGGCCCATGCGCGAACCTTCGTGTGGCATGCGGGCCACATGCGCGCCCCATGCGGGTACCATCGTGCGGCATGGGCACCCAATGCGCACACCTTCGTGCGGCATGCGGGCCACATTCGCGCACAATCGTGCGCCATGCGCGCCCTATGCACGCACCATCTAGCGGCATGGGCGCACCTTCGTGCGGCATGCGCGCACCATCGTGCCGCATAGGCGCCCCATGCACACATCTTCGTGCGGCATGGGCAGCCCATGCGCACACCTTTGTGTCGCATGCGGGCCACATGCGCGCACTATCATGCGGCATGCGCTCACCATCGAGCGGCATGGGCACCCCATGCGTGCACCTTCGTGTGGCATGCTCGCACCATCGTGTGGCATGGGCGCACCTTCCTGCGGCATGCGCACACCATCGGGCGGCATGGGCGCCCTATACGCACACCATCGTGCGACAGGGGTACCCCATGCGTGTACCTTCGTGCGACATGTGGGCCGCATGGGTGCCTCATGTGCACACCTTCGTGCGGCATGCGCGCACCATCGTGCAGCATGGGCGCCCTATACGCACACCTTCGTGCGGCGCACGAGCCTCATGTGTGCCCCATCGTGCGGCATGGGCGCCGCATGCGTGCGCCAACTGCTTGCCCCATCGTGCCTCATGCGCAACCCCACTGCGCCCCAACTGCTTACCAAGCCGAGGCCTAAGTACGTGCCCCAAGTACGTGCAACACCGTGGGCAGTCGTGCCGCAACCGTTCACCAACGTGCCCAGCCGTGCCGAAGATAGGGGCAACATAACCTCAGTCACCGTTAATGCTAAGGGAAGAATGTTAGGCACCTATGCGGGCCAGCATCACACAAGTTCGGATTTAAATTTTTTTGTCATCTTTTACCAATCAGCTTCCTTGCACCTTCTGGGTTTATGCAGCCATTGACTCGCACACATGTTAGACTCCTTGGTCCGTGTTTCAAGACGGGTCGAAGGCGCACGCTACCCCACCACGATCGAGGCGATGGCATTCCGCAAGTATATCTACTGCCCAGGCTTTGGCCGCCGTCCCAATCCGCACTGGTCCGCGCCCCAAGCTGATAAGCAAACCGGTTGTCACCGTTCCGCATACGACGGGGGTGCATCGCCGGCCCCCATCCGCTTCCCTCCGGACAATTTCAAGCACTCTTTGACTCTCTTTTCAAAGTCCTTTTCATCTTTCCCTCACGGTACTTGTTTGCTATCGGTCTCTCGCCCGTATTTAGCCTTGGAAGGAATTTACCGCCCGTTTAGGGCTGCATTCCCAAACAACCCAACTCCCCGACAGCGCCTCGTGGTGCGACAGGGTCCGGGCATGACGAGGCTTTCACCCTCTCTGGCGCCCCTTTCCAGGGGACTTGGGCCAGGTCCACCGCTAAGGACGCTTCTTCAGACTACAATTCGGACGACGGAGCCACCTGATTCCCAAGCTGGGATATTCCCGGTTCGCTCA
>CM075783.1:48037541-48045041 GCA_037974665.1 Ehretia macrophylla
GGATCAACCAAGTAGCATTCCTCAATGGCCTTAGGATGATGGAGATGAGTTGTGAAGTGAAGAGAATCTGCCAAAACCGAGATTGAGAGAGAAGAATGAGAGGGAGAGAGAGAAATGTGAGGAGAGTGAGAGAAATGAGAGAAAATAGAAGCTTTTGCAATTGTTGATGCAAATGTTGGCCTTGGGCATGCAAAAATCAGATTTTGTGTCATCTTTTGAGCATCTTTTGAATTGTTTTAGCATGTGTGTAAGAGAATGTTGGGTATTTAGGGATTTTAGGTAGAATAGGATATAGGATATGTTTAGAGGTTTGTGAGATTTTGTCTTGTAGTGAGTTTAAAATATAATATTTAGGTGTTAGTGGATTTTGTAGAGATTTGAATTAGGATTATAATAATAGTTAGTAGTGTTTGTAAGATTATTTTATAGTCTAGTGCTTTGTGTAGGATTCTTTCTTGATTAACGTAGTGGCACGGATTCCTAGGTCTAGGGCATGAATTACGAGGTAGACACGAACTACGAGATAAGACACGAACTTCAAGACTAATGCACATACTTCAAGATAAATGCATGGATTCCAATGAAAATGCACGCAACCCTAGGTAAATGTACATAAACCAATACAAGGCACGTAATTCAATGCAACGCACATAAATCGTGATACGACTCTTAAACCTAAGTTAGGACACGCAATTCAAGGTTAGGGAACACAAAATGAGACAACGCACGCAATTAGAAGTCGAGGCACGTAAGTCGAGGATTAGGGCACATAATTCTAGGTCAAGGCACGAATGACGAGGCACGGATGAAAACCAAGATAGGGCACGTAATCCAAGGTCAGTCATATCATTCTTGGTCTATGGCAAGCAAATCAAGGTAACATACGTTATTCGGGGTCGGGCCTCACAAACCCTCGCGTCGTTGCTTAACGAAAGCCAATGCCTCATATGCTAGGAGATTCGCGCATCAAGTATGCCCCCCACTGTCCACCTGTATGCACTTGTATTCACGGAACGGGACAAGCAAACTACCTTCCTGCCCACGCAGCGCTTGGATCGCCACGACACTAGACCACGTCCGTCGCATTACGACTCGGCGAGGACCATGGCATCGTGTTCTAGGCGATTCACGCATTGTACAGGCCCATCAAAACCAACCGGGGGACGACTTCAAGGCCGCATGGTACTTGGATCACCACGACATTCAAGCATCAGCAATCGTCTCATCGTAACGCTCGCGTCGTTGCTTAACAAAAGCCAATGACACATGTGCTAGGCGATTCGCGCAGCACGCATGCCCCCCACCGTCCCCCTATATGCACCTTTATTCACGGAACGAGACAACCAAACTACCTTCCTGCCCACGCGGTGCTTGGATCGCCACGACACTAGACCACGTCCGTCGCATTACGACTTAGCGAGGACCATGGCGTCGTGTTCTAGGCGATTTGTGCATCGCACAGGCCTATCGGAAACAACCGGGGGACGGCTTCAAGGCCGCATGGTGCTTGGATCGCCACGACATTGAAGCATCAGCAATCGTCTCATCGCAATGCTCACGTCGTTGCTTAACAAAAACCAAAGCCACATGTGCTAAGCGATTCGCGCATCATGCATGCCCCCCACCGTTCCCCTGTATGTACCTGTATGCACAGAACGGGACAAGCAAACTACCTTCCTGCCCACGCTGTGCTTGGATCGTCATGACACTAGACCACGTCCTTCATATTATGACGTAGCGAGGACCATGGTGTTGTGTCCTAGGCAATTCGTGCATCGTCTATGCCTGTCGGACCCAACCGGGGGACGGCTTCAAGGCCGCATGGTGCTTGGATCGCCACGACATTAAAGCATCAGCAATCATCTCATCGTAATGCTCGCGTCGTTGTTTAACGAAAGCCAATGCCACATGTGCTAGGCGATCCGCGCATCACGCATGCCCCCACCGTCCCCCCGTATGCACGAAACGGGACAAGTAAACTACCTTCCTGCCCACGTGTCCTTGGATCGCCACGACACTAGACCATATCCGTCGCATTACGACTCAGCGAGGACCATGGCGTCATGTGCTAGGCGATTCGCGGATCGCACAGGCACGTCAGAACCCACTAGGGGACAGCTTCAAGGCTGCATGGTGCTTGGATCGCCACGACATTGAAGCATTAGCAATCGTCTCATTGCAACGCTCACGTCGTTGCCTATCGAAAACCAATGCCACGTGTGCTAGGCGATTCGTGCATCACTGTTGCCCCCACCGTCCCCCAAGAGCCACCCAAGCCCACGCGGTGCTTGGATCGCCACAAAACTAGACCATGGCCACGCGCATCCACTCGGCAACAGCCATGGCTTCGTGTGCTAGGCAATTCGCTCATCGCGCAGGACCAATGACACATCGGGGGACGGGAATGTCCCCCAACGTGTACCTAGCCGGCGGCACGGGGATGGCTAGTTTTGTACTTGGGCAACCACTTGCCCCCTCATTAGCCATCCCAATGACGTCGACGGTGTTGCGGCACCAAGATCGATAATGAGGGGCTAGGGAAGCCACCACGTTCCTCATTAGCCATCCGGGTGCCATGCCGTGAGACATGCCGGGGGACGCGGGGCGAGGATGGCACGGCCCCAACGCACGGGTATGAAATGCAATACCTCGGCGTGATTCACTCGGTAGGCATTCCCGCCCACAATATAGCCCACGATATAGCCCACATTGTGCCACGAAGTGCCCACAACGTCCCCCCACATGGCCCTCGACCAGGAGGCTTGACACCACATACCCCCCTATAATACATTTAGATGCAAAAACCCAAGTGACAGCAGTAGCATACATTTTGCCAGAGATTCATAATGGGTGTTTTACACTATAAAAGGCCCATATGGCATGATCTTCGTGCCCAACTTGCTCCTAATTGATATCATATGATATCCAAATGCTTCAAAAAAAAGTTTTTTTGAAAAAATATTTTTTAATATTTAATAATTGCGAAAAATAGGGAAAAAGCAGAAAAAATAGTAGAAAATTCAGAAAAATTTTTATTAATTCATACATTAATTTGTTAAATGATATGCAAAAATATTTTTTTTTTGAAAAATTAATTTTCAATATTTAAAAATTACGAAAAATAGGAAAAAATCACAAAAAAATACAAGAAAATTAAGGAAAATTTATATTAATTCAAAAATTAATTAGTTTACATGATATTTGGCGTTACAATTTGTTTTGGATGGATTGGAAAACCGATTAATCTATTTCGCCTCACAAATGTGACGAACTGTTTGTCGGACAAGGCAAAGGTTAAGACTACTTCGTAGATTCGAAAAACACTTGTACAAGAATATCAATGTCTACATTCCTGTCATAATACATTTCGCATGCCCAATTCCCCTGAATGCATAACATTGCCCGTCGTGCCCAACATCCCTTACTAGTGCCAAAGCCGTCCCCCAACATCCCCCATCGTCCCCCAAGTGTACCCTCACCGTCCCCCAGCCGTTCCCCAACAGTGCCCTAGCCGTGCCCCAAAAGTGCCCCAGCCGTGCCCCAACAGTGCCTGAACAGCTCCCCTTGAGGGCCCCGCGCCCGCCACTTGCGCGCACCATCGTGCTGCAAGGGCGTCCCATGCGCGCACCTTTGTGCGGCATGCGGGCCACATGCGCGCACCATCGCGCGGCATGGGCATCTAATGAGCACACTATCGTGAGGAATGAGACACCATGCGCGCACCTTCGTGCGGCATGGGCGCCCCATGCGCGTACCATCATGCGGCATGCGGGCCACATGCGCGCACCCTCGTGCGGCATGGGGGCCCCATGCATGCACCATCGTGATGCATGCGGGCGACATGCAAGTACCATCGTCCGGCAGGGGTGCACCATGCGCGCACATTCGTGCCGAATGCGCGCCCCATGCGCACACTCTCGTGTTGCATGCGGGCCACTTGCACGCACCATCGTACGGCATGGGCGCCCCATGCATGCACTATCGTGCGGCGTACAGGCCACATGCACGCACCATCGTGTGGCATGCACGCCCGATGAGCGCACCACCATGCGGCATGGGCGCACCATGTGCGCACCTTCCTGCGGCATGGGCGCCCCATGTGCGCACCATCGTGCGGCATGCGGGCCACATGCGTGTACCATCGTGCGGCATGGGCGCACCATGCACGCACCTTTGTGCCGAATGGGCGCCCCATGCGCTCACTATCGTGTGGCATGCGGGCCACATACGCGCACCATTATACGGCATGGGCACCCCATGCGCGCACCATCGTGCGGCATGCGCGCCCGATGCGCGAACCACCATGCGGCATGGGCGCACCATGCACGCACCATCGTGCGGCATGCGGGCCACATGCGCGCACCATCGTGCGGCATGCATGCCCGATGAGCGCACCATCGTGCAACATGGGCGCCCCATGCGCGCACCTTCATGTGGCATACGGGACACATGCGCGCCCCATGCGCGCACCATCATGTGGCATGGGCACCCAATGCGCGCACCTTCGTGCGGCATGTCGGCCACATGCGCGCACCTTCGTGCGGCATGTCGGCCACATGCGCGCACAATCATACGCCATGCGCCCCCGATGCATGCACCATCTAGCGGCATGGGCGCCGCATATGCGTACCTTCGTGCGGCATACGCGCACCATCGTGCCGCATGGGCGCCCCATGCTCACATCCTTGTGCGGCATGGGCGCCCCAAGCGCGTACCTTCATGCGGCATGCCGGCTGTCACGCCTCAACCCGGTCTATAAAGGTTAGACAAGGGTGTGATCTAAACATTCAAGTCCTTTCAAGTACTTAATCGTTCAAGAAGGTTTAACACTTAACGTTTTATCCTAGATTCCAAAATTTTCCAGAAAACCGGCAGCATAACGGTTGTAATTAGGCTCTTTGGTTTGGCCTAATTCTCTAAATGCCTCAATTATTCCAATCATTAATCCAATTCTATTAAGGACTCCTATTTGTCACCAACCAATTTGCCTACTAGTTTATCTTGAAAGTCTCGTTTGGTTAATAAGCCTAACATGATAACTATGTCCCGTTTATTTGTCAATTTCCTATCAGGCGAGTACCTATTATCCTTTAGTTTGCAAATGAGCACCTAAGTGAAATTAGATAGAATTAACTTAGTTGATTGTTCATCTAGTGGTTTGAATGCCTATGATAACTACTAATTAAGAAAACGAAAGCAAACAACCAAATAAAAGTTCGTCTGGTTATAGATAGTACAATCCCAGAATTAGACCCAAATTACAACGGGGTCATTTACATCAATGAAATGAGTAGTTTGCAATCAAATACAACATCCATATAGCAACCACTTTCAGGCAAAGCACAAAAGCACGAAGGGACAAAAAATCACACCAAGGAATCATCGATAGGCACGTTATCCTCAGGTACCTGTACTTGTTCTTCTTTACCTGTGATAAAAAAAAGAGGGTGAGTCCTTATGAACTCAGCGAGGGGGAACGAGAAATACGTTTTGAAACTCATTTTTCGGTTAAACTTATGAAAATCCCTTTCTCAAACATAAATACAACAGAAATACAAGTATAGAAATACAAGAATACCGATCTTTCCTCCCCGAGCTTCTCTAGGAGCCAAGCGGGAGTACTTATACACATAACAAAAAGGATATGGCGAGCTTTTGCTCTCAGATCAGTTTCAGAATCAGAAGTTGCGGCCGACTTCAAATCATTCCCCAAAACACACCAGGTGGGTGTACTCCGGATGTACCCCGAAAGCCTACGACCCAACTCTCCGAGGAAGTCTAGCCCCCAAGCGAGAGAGGGAATGGGACCATGGTGGTCACGGTAACACCAGCAAGCTCGATGCCGCCCGGTGTGCGTGATCGCTACCATGCCGACAGGAAAGGTTGCAACCTTGTATGCAATGCACATTTATGACAGGTAATATATCACAGTAGGAGGACAACAAAGTAGGTTGCCTCCGGACAGTCATAAGATTGCACATTGACCAAGTAAACAGGCAGGGCACGATAAAACAGGTAATATATCACAGTAGGAGGACAACAAAGTAGGTTGCCTCCGGACAATTTCAAGATCACATATTGCCAAGTAAACGAACGAGGCATGCTTGACATGAAATTTTACTTGTAGAACACATAGAGTCATATGAACATTAAACGGGCAGCCATGTAACACATGCAAGTCAAGCCATATAACCCATTTCAAAGTTCACGTAATCAAGTGATAAGATTATTCAACATGCAATGACATCAATCATGGGTTCGGGTGCAAGAAAAGCTTATTTGTCAACATGCAATGGTCAAAATCACATTTAAAGTTATAAGACATTTACGGGCAGCCCACTAAGCATATAATTTCCACACAATATCCAAATGATCAACACTTAGCAAGACTACCTAGTCATTAGGGTTTCCGTTTCATGCTTAACCGCGTGATTAAACCCTAAGTCAACTCTAAATCACTCTCAAGTCATGCATCATTCAATTCAAACATCGTTAAGTCCCCAAAACAGTCCACACATCATTCCAACACCACAATTCCAAGCAATTAGTACCACAAGAGAGGTTACATCAATTTTCCAAGCATATAGCTAAGTCAAACCTTTACTGCAATAGGCTGTTTTCTAACAATGAATAGGATAACCAAAAAATCTCCAAATCCAGTGAATAAGATGTCAAATTAAAGATTAACTAGTTAACTAAAATCAGAAACAAACCTTGCATCAATTGGAGTTCGGGATCATTAAATATTTCCGAAACAGTGGAATAGCTCAAAACTGTCCAGATTTGCATACTTTTCAGAAATTGTCATTTTTGAGGTCCTTAGGGTCCGTTTTAGCCTTGGTCCATTTCTGACAAAGTTTTCCAGAACTGAAAAATCTAGCAGTACACCAATTTTCATGCATTTTGGACAATATTTACTAAGTCAAATATGGTTCGTTCCACAAGGTCAGTGCATCTGCCAAAACCTGATTCATTTTTCCAGATTTCTAGATTTGGTCACATTTTAATGATTTTCCATTTTGAGGACCTTAGTTTCAAAATTAGCTTCGGCCTATTTCTTGGAAAAATGTTCAAAACTGTCCAAACTAGACACCCACCAATTTTCAATCATTTTCAACATCATTTTCTTAGCTAAACTTACCTCGAACAGACTGGTCAGAGAGCTGTCATCCATTTCGACTTCACCTAGCATCATTTTCAAGCCAAGATCTTGCCATGCATGGTTGTTTAAGCTTATGAACGACCATATATCTCAAGTACAAAAGCAAATACACACATTTATGAGCATGCATGTGAGTTTTTAAAGAGTTTTCAAAAGGTTTTAACCCTCACATTTGCAATTCAACAAGAAGATGCACAAATGCTTGTGAAAATGGCTCGGTGTGCCCTAAGTGCTTGGTTCTTGCTTTGAGCGTGCCTTTCCTTGCCTCTACCTTAATCTTTGGCTTTGATAATGACTATGGAAGACATGTATGAGCTTATATCCAAGAGAAATAGAAA
>CM075783.1:48055041-48067541 GCA_037974665.1 Ehretia macrophylla
CTTATCTGAGTGATTGTGAGAAAACAGCCTATTGCAGTAAGGGTTTCACTTAATGTTGTGCTTAGAAAAATTGTTGTGACTCCTCTTGTTGAATTAAATGCTTGGGATTGTAGCTTCGGGATGTTGTGTGGACTGTTTTGAATGTTTGAGGATGTTGAATCAAATGATGCATGGTTTGAGATTGACTTTGAGTTGGGTTGAGGCTCAAATTGCACGAATATGCACGAAATGGAAACCCTAATGACTAGGTAGTTTTGCTAAGTGTTGATCATTTGGATATTGTGTGGAATTATATGTTTAGTAGGATGCCCGTAGTTTCCCTTATAAGCTTAAATGTAATTTTGATCATTGCATGTTGACAATTAGGCTTTTCTTGCATCTGAACCCACGTAGATGTTGTTGCATGTTGAATAATCATATCACTTGATTACATGGACTTCGAATGAGTTATATGGCTTGACTTGCATGTGTTACATGGCTGCCCGTTTAATGTGCATATGGCTCTATATGCCTTTCAAGTGAAATTACTTGTCTTATCGTGTCTCGTTTGATTACTTGATAACGTGCGATCTTATAAATGCTTGGAGGCGACCTACTTTGTTGTCCTCCTAATGTGATATGTTAAATGTTATAAATGTGCATTGCATATGAGGTTGCAACCTTTCAGTGTGGCATGGTAGTGTTTCACGCACGCCGGGCAGCATCGGGCTTGCCAGTGTTACCGTGACTACCATGGTCCAATTCCCTCTCTTGCTTGGCATTTCACCCTCGGAGAGTTAGGTCGTAGGTTTCGGGGTACATCCGGAGTACACCCACTTGGCGTGTTATGGGGATGATTTGAAGTCAGCCGCACCAAATGAATCGAAATTGATATTGAGAGCAAATGCTCACCGTATCCTTGAAATGATTGGTAAATGTATCTGTTACTCAATTTGTTTCATATATTTGCGCACCTTATTATTTGTAATACGTGACATATTTTCAAAAAAAGAGTTTTCATAAATTGAACCGGAAAATGAGTTTCAAAACGTATTTCTCGTTCCCCCTCGCTGAGTTCATGAGGACTCACCCTCTTTTTCATCACAGGTGAAGAAGAACAGGTACAAGTACCCGAGGACAACGTGCCTATCGATGATTCTTTGGAGTGGTTGCCTGTCCTATGTGTTTTGTGTGTTTGTGGCCATTTGTGAACTCCATGCTACTTGAAGACTATTTCTTTTATGTTTTTCGTTGTTTATTGATGTAAATGACCCCGTTGTAATTTGGGTCTAATTCTGGGATTGTACTATCTATAACCGGACGAACTTTTATTTGGTTGTTTGCTTTCATTTTCTTAATTAGTAGTTATCGTAGGCATTCAAACCACTAGATGAACAATCAACTAAGTTAATTCTATCTAATTTCACTTAGGTGCTTATTTGCAAACTAAAGGTTAATAGATACTTGCATGATAGGAAATTGACAAATAAACAGGACATAGTTATCATGTTAGGCTTATTAACCAAACGAGACTTTCAAGATAAACTAGTAGGCAAATCGGTTGGTGACAAATAGGAGTCCTTAATGGAATTGGATTATTGATTGGAATAATTGAGGCATTTAGAGAATTAGGTCAAACCGAAGAGCCCAATTACAGTTGTTATGCTACTGGTTTACCGAAAAAAATTGGAGTTTAGGCCAAAACGTTAAGTGTTAAATCTTCATGAACGGTTAAGTACGAGACGTGACTTGAATGTTTAAATCACACCCTAGTCTAACCTTTATAGGCCGGGTTGGGGCGTGACATCTTATAAGTAGAATGGTATCAGAGCTTAGTTTAGTAACTAGGCATTAGTTGGGTTCAACTCTAGGACCATGGGTAGAAGCCCTAAGGCAATTATGATGTCTTGTTTATATGTGTTAATGTGTACTAATGTGCTTTAATTGCTTGAGCATTGAATATTATGTGCTCTTGTGGACCTTATGTGCTATGTGTCATGCACATCAACACGTTAATGCCCTCAATAATGCATGCATGCGTTTATACTCCTTCCTTGATACATGTGCATGTTACATAACCATTAATGACTGTTTATACACATAGATAGTTAGGACTAGAACTTTCAGGGAAGTGAATTTGTGCAGGACGAACGAAAAGGCTCGGTTAGAGATTTCTCGTATCTTCACAGGTACTCGATGGATCGTATGTATTATTGGATATGCATATATAAAATGCGTAGCACATGTATAAATGTTGAGGTAAAGTTATCCCCTTATCCTTGGAATACCCATACCTATGATTAAGTTATCGATTTTATGGCTATAAAGTTCTTGATTCTGTTAAACTGTTCTTCTCATTGTGGTTCAAGTATAAAGGTTAAAGACATGCTACTTCCTTAGATATAAGGGTATGCCATTAAATATGTAGAATATTATGTATCCTCATGTGCTGATAGTGGAAGTTGACTTGGAGGTTTCTTTGAATCCATTTCTCACATCTTAAAATTGGCTTGATAGACTATCTAAGAAGTTAGCAATATACTCGTACGATTGAATCCTTACTTGATTGGAATTAAGCATTGATGAATCTGATATGGTGTATACTAGCGAGTTTCAAGTTCACTAACTGTTGAGATCATGACCCATAAATTAAAAGATAAATTCATGGAAGTTGACGATAGTTACTTTTAGGGGTCAGATTGTTGAGACATGGATAGTGTATTTGAGTGACTTAACAATGGATAACCTCAAAACATGTAGGCAACTCTAGAGACCGAATTTAATGAGGTTGATGATTTTATAATATAACAAGATATAAGGATGCTAGAATCGAGGAATTCACGTAACTAGAACTCGTGTTCAGAAGACTACACCTAAATGTTAGGTCAAAATAGAAGTGCACGGTATTGAATTATGCATTAGATGACTAACGTTGCTAAGGTCCTAAGTTAGATATTGGTGATTTTAAGAATCATGGTATTAAATTATTGCCCTTGGATTTAGTTATGATTATGCGAAGTAAGTCATTCTATGCTCTCGTTATTTGGATACCCTAGAAGATATTAGGAAGCATATATCCCTAAGTAATACCGATGGACCTATTATATAAACCATGGAAATAGGATTAAAGCATTCGATTACAAAGTGGAGTCGTTAGGGTGTGAATAGTAATCCTAAATAGCTAATAGTGAGTATGCATGATGATTCATGGTGAACCCTAAGACCTAAGGTCGATGAGTCTTGATGCTCTTAGCTAGTTGAACATGTAAATGAGAAGAGTAAGATTTCGTAGAGTTAAGATGGATATGAATTAGAGTTACGATGACCCAAGAGACTGTTGTTAGACAACTGTATTTAAGTGCACCGTTTCACTTCTAGAAACTAGCGGTTGATAGACTTCGAATCGTGGTCGTTGAATAGAGGGTGAATCTTGTAGTAATAGTTAAATAAGTGGTTGATTACCTTTGAAGTTCTATTAGGTTATGTTGAAGGATGCCTCGTGATCATAATTCTTATGTTGATACAACCTTGAAGTTATCTCGTGTAAGTATCTTATGTTCTCGATCATTTCGGTACCCATTTATAGTCCTAAGACTGTTGTTGAACGGTTGGTAACCTAGTGGAGCATTGATATCACTTATATGGCGATGAACCCAGCTTAGTAACATTAATGTTGAAGATATATTGGCGGGCATTAAGTGTTCGAAGGAATGACTAGGTCACTAAATGAGTAGGACCATTGTCTTTTTAAGTATGACGTAACCTTGGATTGAGGTGAGTGGAATTTATTTGAGGTTGAAACTACTCGCCTTAGGAGTTTTGGATAAGATTAAAAGAAAATTTTGAAGCCTTGTGACTTGGAATTAGAGATTTGAATAAGGAAATAAATTGTGGATCACAAGTTGATGAGTTTACTTATAAGAGTTGAACTAGTGCAACATGATCGGTTTGCCCATGCAATTTCAATGGCAATTTGGTGGTGGTACCTAATAAACCTTAGAGTTTGAGTTTAGTGAATCTCAACGGTCTTTCTTCTTGATTACGAGCTTGAAGGTTAACGAAGCTGGGGAAGATTGTTAATGAATAGGAGCCTGTAACCGGGAGACTAGTCATTAGAAGATTTGCTAATCTAATGTACCTACGAGATAAGGACTATGATACTATCGATAGATAACAATTTGAGATGGATTAGTTTGTTTGGTGAGTTCTTCTGGAAATAGGGTCGTATTGTGGAAATGACTCATAACATGTGTATGTCCTAGGTGTTAACAATTTTGAAGCTAGCTGATAGAATATGTTAATCGAATATAGACCTATCATCTTGAAATGAGCGTACGTCACCCTAGGATCATGGAATTATTGTGATATTCCTTTTGAGGTATGAATGCAAGATTGATACAACATGAGTCATGATTTTGGAGTTATTGTTATATTGTTAGAATATCGATGCAGCTTTGATGACTATGTTTGGAGATTCTAACCTTAGTTAATGAACTCGACCTTAAGATCAATTGGAGAAAAGAGAGTTGTTCAAAGGAACGAACAGTAAATGTAGGAGTCACACCGAATTAAATGATTGGAGAAGGTAGGAAGTGAATTCAATGTGGTAAAAGAGATCACAGAGCAAAGGACGACCCGGAGTTGGAAAATAACAATGGTCGGAATCTGTCTAAATGACCTTAACAAGAATGAATTTCGGGACAAAATTCTTTTAAGAAGGGGAGGATGTGAGGCCCGACCCCGAATAACATGTCATACCTCGATTTGCGTGCCATAGACGGCTAATTATATGACCGACCTTGGATTACGTGTCCTGTCTTAGTTTTCGTACAATATCTAGATATACGTGCTCTAACCTTGAACTGCGTACCTTAACCTAGATATAGAGTCGTGCCTTGATTTGCGTGCATTGCATTGAATTACGTGCCTTGCATTGGTTTACATGCATTCACCTAGGATTGCGTGCATTAGTCTTGAAGTACGTGCATTAGCCTCATAGTTCATGTCTACCTCGTAATCCGTGCCCTAGACCTAGGAATCCGTGCCACCACGTTAATCTAGAAAGCATCTTACACGGAGCACTAGACTATTAAACAATCCTACAAAATCCACTATCAATATTATAATCCTAATTCAACTCACTAGAAGATAAAATAACACAAAAAGCTATACATTCTTTATTCCTTATTCTTTACTCTTTTTGCACTTTCAATACACAATTAAATAACATCCAAAACATGACAAAAATTCAGACTTGGCAAATGCTTTGGCCGACCACTAGGAGATGTTTTGCATGCATGTTTAATTCAAAATGAATCTAGACAAGTTATGACACAAAAAACACTTATCAATGCTTAAAAAATTGCTCAAATTCCCCTCAATCTCTTCACCTTGCTCGACCAAATGACCATGCCCATGCTAGCATTTTTAAATTCCATCTCGAAGGCACAAAAAAATAAGATTTTGGAAGCCCAAGGCCGACCACAAGCTTGAGAGTTGCAAAAGTTTTATTCCTTGTCACATTTTGTCATTTCTTCTTTCATTTCTCTTTCTTTTCTCTCACTTCCCTCTCAATTTCCCTCTCTCTCTCTCAGCCTTGGCTGAGTTCTCTCCATTCTTAGCTCATCTTCTTCACACTACAGTCAACCAAGTTAAACAACAAGCAAGGAATGTCGAGCAAGCTAGCTAGAGTTCGAAAATCACACATGCATGTACATTGAAGACTTCTATTCGGCCTAGGTAAGTTTCTTGGCTTCCATTTCTTTTCTTCTTGTTCTAACCTCATGCATGTGCTAAGAGATTGATCAGTAGGCTAGGAAAAATAGAGAAACCAAGTTGGAATCTCGGCTAAGCAAGAAGAAGAAGAGATTTGAGCTTCAACAAGTTTTTGTGCATCTTTTGGGTTGATTGCTAAGGTGAGGGCTAAAACCTTTTGAAAATCTTTAAAAAATTCACATGAATTCTCATAAATGTATGTATTTGCTTCTGTACTTGAGTTATATGGTCGTTCATAAGCTTAAACAACCATGCATGGCAAGATCTAGGCTTGAAAGTGATGCTAGGTGAAGTCGGATTGTTGACAGCTCTCTGACCAGTCTGTTTCGAGGTAATTTTAGCTAGGCAAATGATGTTGAAAATACTTTAAAATTGGTAGGTGACTATTGTGGACAGTTTTGAACATTTTTCTCAGAAATAGGCCGAAGCTAAATGTGATTCTAAAGTCCTAAAAATGGCGAATCTTTAAAATGTGTCCAAATCTGGAAATCTGGAAAAATGAAGCAGGTTTTGGCAGATGCACTGACCTTGTGGAATGAACCATATTTGACTTAGTAACTGATGTCCAAAATGCATAAAATTTGGTGTGATTCTATATTTTTTAGTTGTGGACAATTTTGTCAGAAATGGACCAAGGCTAAATCTGATCCTAAGGACCTCAAAAACGTCAATTACTGAAAAGTGTGCAAATCTGGACAGTTTTGCACTATTCCACTTTTTCGGCTATATCTAGTGATCCAGAACTCCAATTGATGCAAGGTTTGTTCCTGATTTTAGTTAACTTCTTAAGATTTAATTTAATATCTTATTCACAGAATTTGGAGATTTTTTTCTTATCCGAGTGATTATGAGAAAACAGCCTATTGCAGTAAGGGTTTCACTTAATGTTGTGCTTAGAAAAATTGTTGTGACTCCTCTTGTCGAATTAAATGATTGGGATTGTAGCTTCGAGATGTTGTGTGGACTGTTTTGAATGTTTGAGGATGTTGAATTAAATGATGCATGGTTTGAGATTGACTTTGAGTTGGGTTGAGGCTCAAATTGCACGAATATGCACGAAATGGAAACCCTAATGACTAGGTAGTTTTGCTAAGTGTTGATCATTTGGATATTGTGTGGAATTATATGTTTAGTAGGCTGCCCGTAGTTGCCCTTATAAGCTTAAATGTAATTTTGATCATTGCATGTTGACAATTAGGCTTTTCTTGCATCCGAACCCACGTAGATGTTGTTGCATGTTGAATAATCGTATCACTTGATTACGTGGACTTCGAAATGAGTTATATGGCTTGACTTGCATGTGTTACATGGCTGCCCGTTTAATGTTCATATGGCTCTATATGCCTTTCAAGTGAAATTACTTGTCTTATCGTGCCTCATTTGATTACTTGATAACGTGCGATCTTATAACTGCTCGGAGGCGACCTACTTTGTTGTCCTCCTAATGTAATATGTTAAATATTATAAATGTGCATTGCATACGAGGTTGCAACCTTTCAGTGTGGCATGGTAGTGTTTCACGCACGCCGGGCGGCATCGGGCTTGCCGGTGTTACCGTGACTATCATGGTCCAATTCTCTCTCTCGCTTGGCATTTCACCCTCGAAGAGTTGGGTCGTAGATTTCGGGTTACATCCGGAGTACACCCACTTGGTGTGTTATGGGGATGATTTGAAGTCGGCCGCACCAAATGAATCGAAATTGATATTGAGAGCAAATGCTCACTGTATCCTTGAAATGATTGGTAAATGTATCTGTTACTCGATTTGTTTTCATAAATTGAATCGGAAAATGAGTTTCAAAACGTATTTTTCGTTCCCCCTCGCTGAGTTCATGAGGACTCACCCTCTTTTTCATCACATGTGAAGAAGAACAAGTACAGGTACCCAAGGACAACGTGCCTATTGATGATTCTTTGGAGTGATTGCCTGTCCTATGTGTTTTGTGTGTTTGTGGCCATTTGTGAACTCCATGCTACTTGAAGACTATTTCTTTTATGTTGTTCATTGTTTATTGATGTAAATGACCCCGTTGTAATTTGGGTCTAATTTTGGGATTGTACTATCTATAATTGGACGAACTTTTATTTGGTTGTTTGCTTTCGTTTTTTAATTAGTAGTTATCGTAGGCATTCAAACCACTAGATGAACAATCAACTAAGTTAATTCTATCTAATTTCACTTAGGTGCTTATTTGGAAACTAAAGGATAATAGGTACTTGCATGATAGGAAATTGACAAATAAACGGGACATAGTTATCATGTTAGGCTTATTAACCAAACGAGACTTTCAAGATAAACTAGTAGGCAAATCGGTTGGTGACAAATAGGAGTCCTTAATTGAATTGGATTAATGATTGGAATAATTGAGGCGTTTAGAGAATTAGGTCAAACCAAAGAGCCCAATTATAGCCGCTATGCTGCCGGTTTACCCAAAAAATTGGAGTTTAGGCCAAAACGTTAAGTGTTAAATCTTCATGAACGGTTAAGTACGAGACGTGACTTGAATGTTTAAATCACACCCTAGTCTAACCTTTATAGGCCGGGTTGGGGTGTGACATGTTGGACGTATTAGCTCTAGAATTTCTACGGTTATCTGAGTAGTAGATACCATCAAACAAACGATAACTGACTTAATGGGCCATTCGCAGTTTGACAATCTGAATTAGTTCATACTTACACATGCATGGTTTAATATTTGAGACAAGAATATGACTACTGGCAGGATCAACCAGGTAGCATTCCTCACCGACACCGGCGTCGCACGAGGCACATCGTCCCCTAAGGGTCGATGGCTCAAGACGAGCGCACGACCGTCATACGTGATTAGCGACGAATACAGATTTCGGGCAAAGAGAGGCCAAGGACCCCATACCGTCATGGTGTGCCGCATCCGAGAGATCAAGCGACGCCCACAGGCCACGTGTGCCGCACTTGTTGGAGTGAGCAGCGTGGACCACGGGTCGTGCTTAGGGGTTCGCCCCACGTCGTCAATGGAGGCAGACGCAAGGCAAAAGATGGACGATGTGACTTTAGACTGCCTTCTTTGTAGGTACGCAACACAGGAAACCGACTTACCGACCGAGGCAACGTAAGCACTCAGCCCGCAAATGAAGAGGCAAGCAAGGCGGACGTCGCTGCTCAAGCAGGGATCCAACCGACCCACACAAGCCGACTACCACTCACGCGCTATCACGTTCGCTATGCCCAGACCACCAAGCCAGTAACCGCCCCACCGTCTAGGCAAACGAAACCCTTCATGGGAACGGAACCGACGAGATGGCCTGAGCACGCACCGCTAGGCACAAAGAATTTCTGTGGGACACGGGACGGGACTAGCACGAGCTGCATGATCAGGCCGCACATCGCAAGCTTAAGGGCCTACTTCGTGGTGCCCGACCATGCACCGATTGCATGTAACTGAGGTACCAACTGAAAGCGGACTTCCTGCCCACGCGGTGCTTGGGTCGCCACGAGACTAAACCACGTCTGTCGCATTATGACTCAGCGAGGACCATGGCATCGTGTGCTAGGCGATTCGCGTAGGCCAGTGGGAACACACAGGGGGACGGCTTCGAGGCAGCACAGTGCTTGGATCACCGCGACATTGAAGCATCACCAATCGTCTCATCGCAACGCTCGTGTCGTCACTTAACGAAAGCCAATGCCACATGTGCTAGGTGATTCGTGCATCACGCATGCCCCCCACCGTCCCCCTGTATACACCCGTATGCACGGAACGGGACAAGAAAACTACCTTCCTGCCCACGCAATGCTTGGATTGCCACGACACTAGACCACGTCCATCACATTATGACTCAGCGAGGACCATGGCGTCGTGTACTAGGCGATTCGCGCATCGCGTAGGCCCATAGTAACATACCGGGGGATGGCTTTGAGGCCGCACGGTGCTTGGATTGCCACGACATTGAAGCATCAGCAATCGTCTCATCACAACGCTTGCGTCGTTGCTTAACGAAAGCCAATGCCACATGTGCTAGGCGATTTGCGCATCACGCATGCCCCCCACCGTCCACCTGTATGCACCTGTATTCACGGAACGGGACAAGCAAACTACCTTCCTGCCCAAGTGGTGCTTGGATCACCATGACACTAGACCACGTCCGTCGAATTACGACTCAGCGAGGACCCTGGCGTCGTGTGCTAGGCGATTCGCGCATCGCACAGGCCCGTCGGAATCAACCGGGGGACGACTTCAAGGCCGCATGGTGCTTGGATCGCCACGACATTGAAGCATCAGTAATCGTCTCATCGCAACGCTCACGTCGTTGCTTAACAAAAGCCAATGCCACATGTGCTAGGCGATTCGCGCATCACGCATGCCCCCCACTGTCCCCCTATATATGCCTTTATTCACGGAACGGGACAACCAAACTAACTTCCTGCTCACGCGGGGTTTAGATCACCACGACACTAGAGCACGTCCGTCGCATTACGACTCAGCAAAGACCATGGCGTCATGTTCTAGGCGATTCGTGCATCGCACAGGCCTGTCGAAAACAACTGAGGGATGGCATCAAGGCCGCATGGTGCTTGGATCGCCATGACATTGAAGCATCAGCAATCATCTCATCGCAATGCTCACGTCGTTGCTTAACGAAAGCCAAAGCCCCATGTGCTAAGCGATTCGCGCATCACGCATGCCCCCCACCGTCCCTTTGTATGCACTTGTATTCACGAAATGGGACAAGCAAAATACCTTCCTGCCCACGCGGTGCTTGGATCGCCACGACACTAGACCACGTCCGTCGTATTACGACTCAGTGAGGACCATGGCATCATGTGCTAGGCGATTCGCACATCACATAGGCCTGTCAGAACCAACCGGGGGACGGCTTCAAGGCTGCATGGTGCTTGGATCACCACGACATTGAAGCATCAGCAATCGTCTCATCGCAACGCTCGCGTCGTTGCTTAACGAAAGCCAATGCCACATGTGCTAGGCGATTCGCGCATCACGCATGCCCCCCACTGTCCCCCCGTATGCATGGAACGGGACAAGAAAACTACCTTCCTGCCCACGCGTGCTTGGATCCCCATGACACTAAACCACGTCCGTCGCATTACGACTCAACGAGGACCATGGCGTCGTGTGCTAAGCGATTCGCACATCGTACAGGAACATCAGAACCCACTGGGGGACAGCTTCAAGGCCGCATGGTGCTTGGATCGCCACGACATTGAAGCATTAGCAATCGTCTCATTGCAACGCTCGCGTCGTTGCTTAACGAAAGCCAATGCCACGTGTGCTAGGCGATTCGCGCATCACGGTTGCCCCCACTGTCGCCCAAGAGCCACCCAAGCCCACGCGGTGCTTGGATTGCCACAAAACTAGACCATGGCCGCGCGCATCTACTCGAAAATGGTCATGGCTTCGTGTGCTAGGCGATTCGCACATCGCGCAGGCCCAACGACACATCGGGGGATGGGAATGTCCCCCAACGTGTACCTCGCCAGCGGCACGGGGATGGCTAGTTTTGTGCTTGGACAACCACTCACCCCCCTCATTAGCCATCCCAATGACGTCGACCATGTTGCGGCACCAAGATGGATAATGAGGGGCTAGGGAAGCCACCACGTTCCTCATTAGCCAACCTGGTGCCGCGCCGAGGGACATGCCGGGGGACGCGGGGCGGTGGTGGCACGGCCCCAACGCACGGGTATGCAACGCAATACGTCGGCGTGATTCACTCAGCAGGCATTCCCGCCCATGATATAGCCCACAATGTGCCACGAAGTGCCCACAACGTCCCCCCACATGGCCCTCAACCAGGAGGCTTGGCACCACATACCCCCCTATAATACATTTAGATGCAAAAATCCAAGTGACAGCAGTAGCATACATTTTGCCAGAGATTCATAATGGGTGTTTTACACTATAAAAGGCCCCATATGGCATGATCTTCGTACCCAACTTACTCCTTATTGATATCATATGATATCCAAATGCTTCAAAAAAAAAAAATTTGAAAAAATGTTTTTTAATATTTAATAATTGCAAAAAATATGGAAAAATCAGAAAAAAGTAGAAAATTAAAAAAAAAATTTATTAATTCATACATTAATTTGTTAAATGATATACAAAAATATTTTTATTGAAAAATTAATTTTTAATATTTAAAAATTACGAAAAATAGGGAAAAATCACAAAAAATACTAGAAAATGCAGGAAAATTTATATTAATTCAAAAATTAAATAGTTTACATGATATTTGGTATTACAATTTGTTTTGGATGGATTGAAAAACCGATTAATCTATTTCGCCTCACAAATGTGACGAACTGTTTGTCGGACAAGGCAAAGGTTAAGACTACTTCGTAGATTTGGAAACCACTTATACAAGAATATCAATGTCTACATTCGTATCATAATACATTTCGCATGACCAATTCCCTCGAATGCATAATATTTCCCGTTGTGTCCAATGTCCCCTACTAGTACCAAAGCTATCCCCCAACATCCCCCATCGTCCCCCAAGTGTACCCCCACCGTCCCCCAGCGGTGCTCCAATAGTGCCCCAGCCGTGCCCCAACAGTGCCCCAGCCGTGCCCCAACAGAGCCCTTTGAGCGCCCTGCGCGCGCCACTTGCGTGCACCATCGGGAGGCACGGGCACCCTATGCGCGCACCTTCATGAGGCATTCAAGCCACATGCAGGCACTATCGCGCTGTATGGGCACCACATGCGCGCACCATCGCACGACATGGGTGCCCCATGCGCGCACCTT
>CM075783.1:48075041-48077541 GCA_037974665.1 Ehretia macrophylla
TCCGTCGCATTATGACTCAGCGAGGACCATGGCATCGTGTGATAGGCGATTCGCGCATCGCGCAGGCCAGTGGGAACACACCAGGGGATGGCTTTGAGGCAGCACGGTGCTTGGATCGCCGCGACATTGAAGCAACAACAATCGTCTCATCGCAACGCTTGTGTCGTCACTTAACGAAAGCCAATGCCACATGTGCTAGGTGATTCGCGCATCACGCATACCCTCCACCGTCCCCCTGTATGCACCCGTATGCACGAAACGGGACAAGAAAACTACCTTCCAGCCAATGAGATGCTTGGATTGCCATGACACTAGGCCACATCCATTGTATTACAACTTAGTGAGGACCATGGCGTCGTGTATTAGGCGATTCGCGCATCGCGTAGGCCTATAGTAACACACCGGGGGACGGCTTTGAGACCGCACGGTGCTTGGATCGCCACGATATTGAAGCATCAGCAATCATCTCATCGCAACACTCGTGTCATTGCTTAACGAAAGCCAATGTCACATGTGCTAGGCGATTTGTGCATCACGCATGCCCCCTACCGTCCACCTGTATGCACCTGTATTCACGGAACGGGACAAGAAAACTACCTTCCTACCAACGCGGTGCTTGGATCGCCACAACACTAGACCACGTCCGTCGCATTACGACTCAGCGAGGACCATGGGGTGGTGTGCTAGGCGATTCGTGTATCACACAGGCCCGTTAGAACCAACCGGGGGACGACTTCAAGGCCGCATGGTACTTGGATCACCACGACATTGAAGCATCAGCAATCGTCTCATCACAACGCTCGCGTCATTGCTTAACAAAAGCCAATGCCACATGTGCTAGGCGATTCACGCATCACGCATGCCCCTCACCGTCCCCCTGTATGCACGTTTATTCACGGAACAGGACAACCAAACTACCTTCCTGCCCACGCAGTGCTTAGATCGCCACGACACTAGACCACGTCCGTCGCATTACAACTCAACGAGGAACATGGCATCGTGTTCTAGGCGATTCGGGCATCGTACAGGCTCTTCAAAAACAACCGGGGGACGGCTTCAAGGCCGCATGGTGGTTGGATCGCCACAACATTGAAGCATCAGCAATCGTCTCATCGCAATGCTCACGTCGTTGCTTAACGAAAGCCATAGCCACATGTGCTAAGCGATTCGCGCATCACGCATGTCCCCCACCATCCCCCTGTATGCACTTGTATTCACGAAACAGGACAAGCAAACAACCTTCCTGCCCACGCGGTGCTTGGATCGCCACGACACTAGACCACGTCCGTCGCATTAGGACTTAGCGAGGACCATGGTGTCGTGTGCTAGGCGATTCGCGCATCGAACAGGCCTGTTGGAACCAACCGGGGACGGCTTCAAGGCCACATGGTGCTTGGATCGCCACGACATTGAAGCATCAGCAATCGTCTCATCGCAACTCTCGCGTCGTTGCTTAACGAAAGCCAACGCCACATGTGCTAGGCGATTCGCGCATCACGCATGCCCCCACCGTCCCCCCGTATGCACGGAACAGGACAAGCAAACTACCTTCGTGCCCACGCAAGCTTGGATCGCCACGACACTAGATCACATCCGTCGCATTACGACTAAGCGAGGACTATGGCATCGTGTGCTAGGCGATTCGCGCATCGCATAGGCACGTCAGAACCCACCGGGGGACAGCTTCAAGGATGCATGGTGCTTGGATCGCCACGACATTGAAGCATTAGCAATCGTCTCACTGCAACACTCGTGTCGTTGCTTAACGAAAGCCAATGCCACGTGTGCTAGGCGATTCGCGCATCACGGTTGCCCCCACCATCCCCCAAGAGCTACCCAAGCCCACGCGGTGCTTGGATCGCCACAAAACTAGACCATGGACGCACACATCCACTCGTCAACGGCTATTGCTTCGTGTGCTAGGCGATTCGTGCATCGTGCAGGCCCAACGACACATTGGGGGATGGGAATGTCCCCCAATGTGTACCTAGCCTGTGGCACGGGGATGGCTAGTTTTGTGCTTGGGCAACCACTCGCCCCCTCATTAGCCATCCCAATGACGTCGACGGTGTTGCGGCACCAAGATGGATAATGAGGGGCTAAGGAAGCCACCACGTTCCTCATTAGCCATCCTGGTGCTGCGCCGAGGGATATGCTGGGGGACGCGGTGCGGGGGTGGCACGGCCCCAACGCATAGGTATGCAACGCAATACCTCGGCGTGATTCACTTGGTAGGCATTCCCGCCCGCAATATATCCCACTATATAGCCTACAATGTGCCACGAAGTGCCCACAACGTCCCCCCATTTGGCCTTCGAGCAGAAGGCTTGGAACCACATACCCCCCTATAATACATTTAGATGCAAAAACCCAAGTGACAGCAGTAGTGTACATTTTTCCAGAGATTCATAATGGGTGTTTTACACTATAAAAGGCCCCATATGGCATGATCTTCGTACCCAACTTGCTCTTTATTGATATCATATGATATCCAAATGCT